>JABUIW010000029.1:1251480-1279305 GCA_013363375.1 Menidia beryllina
TGTGTGTGTGTGTGTGTGTGTGTGTGTGTGTGTGTGTGTGTGTGTGTTCTTGCATCTGCATCGGTAATTGCAGTTCACATCTGCTGGCTAATGTGTCCATGTGCTTGCATTAATGCGATTTCTATACATGTAGATTTTCATTTTGCAAGTGAGCATTATTTTGACAAAGAGAGTGTACAGATCTGAGAGTGAATCTTTGTTCCTCTTCCACATCTGTGTGTGTGTGTGTGTTTTTGAGGATGAGAGAGTGCATGCCTGCATGGTGTGCTGGCCGGCTGTTCTGCCTGGAGGGGAGATAAATGGCTGAGTGTTGTTGTTGTCCAGAGAGCAGACACTCAGACAGCCGCTCACACATGATTAATTGTTTCCTTGTTGGGACGGAGACCAGCCGACTGTAGCTGGGCCAAGGCCTCCCACCCAGCAGTTCCAGACGTGTGTGTTTGAAACGCAGAGAAAAAAGTCAAGAAATGCAACCAAAGTTAATTGTGAATGAGTGTTTTGTCCCTTTTCTGTGAGTTTGTCTGTCATTGTACATGGAAGTTTCGAACTGGAGAGCGTTTTTGAATTGGGTGAAAAGAATCAATCCATTTGAGGGATTGAATTTGACCTGCAACCTTTTCATGTTCACTTCAGTTGGACTGAGCAATGTTCATTTTTCCCCCCCCATACAGTAGTTTTGTCCTGTTTTACACTAATGATACAGATTCTATGAACTGTAATTAACCACACACCAGTGATCTGACTCAGAGAAACTCTACGAATCACTCCAGCATTGATTTCTTGTAGGTCGACACTTCTCAGGTTGATATAAAGTCATGTTGGATATCATGGGAGTGCATGAGTGAGCCTGATGATTGATTAATTACAATTATCAGGGGCCTGATAATTCCTCGGACGATAATAACATAAAGTGTGCTTTATTACTCTGGCGGAAAAAGCCTCACGGGTGTCTAAATTGTCCCCCCTGTTAATTTCTCTTCCTTCCCTGTCCAATGCTTTTAAGTGCAGCTGGACAGGTGGATGGCTGAGCTTTTGTGTTCAAATAGTGAACGTTTGGGAAGGGATGGGGGCTAAAATTGGGTCAAAATAGAAAACAAACTCCATTAATTGCCAGGTATCGTGGGCACACGGGAAGGAAACACAGCAGGGGGGGGGCGTTGTTGTCACAGACGTCACGTTTTTTTTTAAAAAAACACGCTGCCATCTTCGCGGGGCCGTTCGGCTCGGTTGCACATTGTGGTTTAATGATGGCCCGAGGATGACTCACATGCAGTACTGATTCACTTGTACATCAGGCTCTTAATTACAGCAGCTATTATCTACCCTTTGTGCTACTGAAACTACTGGACTCTGCGAGACGTGTGCTAAGCAAATGTGAAACGTTTACAAAGTGAACATTTCCAGTCCATTTGTTGGACAGTGACACGTCTGGTGGAGCTCAAACTTGGATATCTTTTCTGTCATCTGCCCCCCCATTTACCCACCTATGCATTTTGAAACATGAAGTATAAGTTCCTTATTCTATTTCTGACAGTTTTATGTGATGTCAAATGTCAAAATTCAATTTTGCAAGGAAAAATGTCATGTTAGTTCATGATATGGTAGATCTGGCAGGAAGGGCTCACATCATGCAAAACTTCAGTGTGTCACAGTTTTGCTGTTACAGAGAGATTGCAGTTTTTTGAGCCTTAATGGACAAACTGATGTATTTGATGCTTTTTATTTAAAGATGCACCAAATGCTGAAGATTTTATTGTCTTTTAGCCCTTAAACCTTTCTCAGGAACAAACATTTAGAGCTCTTATTCCTGCAGGCCATTACACTGCACAACTTCATAATTGTTCTGCACATTTTATGACGTTTCTATGAGAAAACAAAGCTGTTTCTAAGCCAGGTTTTTGTGCGTTGTGTTGTCTTAGAAACTATAGTTTTGCGCCTCTGAAATAGTATACACACCCATCAAACTCCTGCAGGATGGATTCATGTCATAAGCTGCAAGACTGAGACAGGACACTCCTAATCTGTCCTGACTTCAAACCAGAGTCTTGTGTTTTCATAGGGATAGCGTTAAACTGAAACATGCCCATCTGTTTCTTTTTGTGTGCCAACACGTCAAAACGGGTTAAAATCTGGACAGATATAAGTGACGGTGAGGCCAAGGCTCGATCCCACACCGTCTGAATTTCCAGTGTCATGTTCACATGCTCCGATCAATTTATCCACATTTTCAACTGAGCGGGGATGGCACTCATGAAAACACATAGGGGTGTTACAGGAAATCATGAAATATAAACCAGATATTGTATTTGTTGGTTGTATGTGTAACTAGGTGGAGTCAGATATTTCCATTTTAGACATTCCTCAGAACCACAGCTATGAATTTTTTGGCCAAAGGGGCTCTTAACGCTCCTTATTACATAGTTTTTCAGTTTTCAAATGTATTAAGCAGTGGCAACATATGCTCATTTCTTTGGAATAATTGGCAATTAGTTTTTCAGAGACTTCAGTTTGAATTATTATCAAATCCTTGGACAGAGCAGGGTCTGTGTGAATCCATTATGTTGGCTAAAACAACCACAGAGAGGCAGTTTTTGAAATAGCAAAAGTGAACAGTTTTTGAGAATGCGTTTTGTGCTGTCCTTTGGTGACTGAATTAAGAAGAATGAGACAGTTTTCATGTACAGTGGGTTAATTAAATCTAAGGCTGGCAGCTGCTTGTTGTCTTGGGATTGACTGTCGACTCAGATCAGATTTGGGCTTAACCACACTGTATCCAGATTGAGGAGTCTTGATGGCAAAACAACACATAAAATCTTTTTGAAAAATGGATCCAAACCACATTTAGAGGGGGTTTGGATCCATTGGAAAACCATTTATGATCTGGTTTCCACAGCTGTGTGATGGACCTTCTGTGGCTACTTAAATGGGATTTTAAGGTGTCTTTTAATGCAGTACGGTGTCATTAAGCATATTTATGTGACACCAGAAAAAAGCATTAATAGATATGTTAGAGGATCAAATCACTCAGTATGCTCAACTGAACTCAAATGAGCTTGGACACTCCAGACACGCTCTTTTCTGCTTTATTGTAAAAGACAGTGGTCTGTATGACACATTAAAACTGGCGCTTTCATTGGTATGTGTGGCTGAATGAGGCCATTTTTAACTCATGGTGATAAAGTGAATGCAGTTTTCTTTCACAGCATTGAACTGTGTCATTGTCAACAGTGTCACGCTGATCTGTGCCTGCATGCGCCCTGATGGCGGCACGCTCCTGGAAAGCCACAGATCTGACAGTGATTTCTGCACTATCCACAGGCCTAAAAGCCACACATACAGCCAACACTAATGCATTAGGCACAGTAAAGACACGTCGTAGGGTGTTACAGATGTGTAGGACCCGCAGAAACACTACCTAAATAAGCTGCACGACAAAAATGTGCAATGCCTACAACTAATGTGGTAGACTAAACCTTTGTTTTGGCCTTATTGCAGCAGCATGATTATCAACTACGTCCACGCTGTGTTTTGCACAAAATACCAGAATAGTTTTACCTGCTGTCCAACACCTGAATTAGTTGGCTTTTGCCTGTTTCAACGCTTTAAGTCTTTGCCCCATTTGTTTAGATTTAACCAGGCTTGGAAATTATTTGGTCTGAAGGAGAACATGGTGCTTAAACACAAACTAAGCTAAAAAGATTTTTTTTGGATGACAATAACTAGTCGCTATTTAATATAGGAGGTGTGCCAGGGGGGGAAAAACCATGTGACAACCGGGATCCGTCTTACTTTGGACAGCTAGTGCAGAAGCTCTTTAAAATGCCAAAGTATGGAAAGTTTATTGATGGCTTAAAAAAGTTATCCGGTAATAATGGCTATATGCAGCTACCCAGATTCAGTCCTACATTGCGACTCCAAAAAGACCTGCATGACTTGGGTCAAACACAAACCCAGTTGAGCATAATTGCACTTCCACTCTGTCCAGACTCTATTTATGAGATATTTCACTACACAATGCTGTACAGCTGCAATCCAACAAATATTTGTGTATGTATGTCTTTGACTGAAGAGAAAAGATCATACCTGGGATATCACTGAAATAATTTGTTGTTGATTCACAAACAACTGTGTTATCTGTACAGGCAGACCTGGAAGGAAAGTTACAGAAAAGCAACATCAAACTGGAAGTAGGTTAAAGATGTCTAGACACTGAAATCCATTCTCATCACGGCCAAATAATCCTGGAGACGGTCTGATTTGAGAAACTCATATGATCTTCCTGCAGTCTGAGCATAGCCTGAGTTTAGCAAAAACACTGTAAATAGTGGAAAACCGAAAAACATCAATTAACCATTTAATGGTGGGTTTTGTGCCAGATTATTTTTGGCTGCAACCAGTAACTTCCTCCCTCATCCGCTTGCCTGACAACAGCTCAGAACTCAAAAACGAGGCAAAAGACAATGCTGCCTGCAAAGCAGTTTATTTATTTGTGTGTTCATTTTAAAAAGGAAAAGGATTAGGATTATTTGACAAACGAATGTGGTCTCCAAGATGGATGGATACCGCCACTGTTAGACCAAGTTAGGACAATGGTTTCCCCTCAGTTTTTAGATTTCATGAAGCCGATCTTACAGATATAGACATGTATCTTCCAGTGAAAAAGTAAGAATGCTTCATCATGCTTTAGAGATAAGAGTTTCTCTCTCTTTTCTTGTGCAACTATAACTGTTCTTGTGTATTCATACCAGATTGTAGGTATAATTCCCTGAACCCCATTTTGAGTTTTTTCAGATCCCACGGAAAGGAGGATCATTTTGATGAGAATGAATGAGCGCTAAAAGAAAAGCGGGCTGTGGTCAGTCCATTCTGGTTAATTGAGGTAGTTAGGTTGGAAGAGACTTAAAAGCCAAATTCCCCCTTGACACGGATGGCTGTCCTATAAGGGACCCTCAGTAGAGCCCTCAGGTCTTTTGATAGGGCACTCGCCAGCGTCCTTTGGGGCTGTTTCACCCCCACAATAAACAGGCAGGCCTTTGTCGCTGAGAGAAGGGGGGTATGGAGGGTTTCTCCTCGTTATTATTTTCTAAAGTAATTATACCTTATTATCTGTGTTTACTTTAGCGGGGGTGTAAGCATGCAGGTGTGGGCCATTCTGCAGTGGGCTGGCAGTCTCTGCTGAACGCAACCCAGAGTCTTTCTTTTTTTTTTTCTTCGTTTTTTTTTTTTTTTTAAAGAACTCTCCTTCAGCCATCTTTACTTTACTTTACTTGGTGGCTTTTTTGGGGTTTTTTTTAGATGTAGCATTGTAGCCCCACTGTTAATTTCAACCCAACAAAAGAAACGTGCAATTAGGGCTATTATAGTAGCAGCTGCACGCTTCCTAGCTGTGCAGCGACAGCTTCTTCCTCACCCCGGCGCTCTGGCGAAGGGATCGGAGAGGGGAGAAGCAGAGAGAGCAGGGCCTGTAGCAGTGGGAGAGGGAAAGCTGGAACGGCCACAGTAGCTCCGAGCAGAAAAGAGAGGAAAATATAGCTTTAGAGGCTGGTGTGTTTCTTCAGAGTAGACACAGCAGGGACTCTCGCCCACAGGCTTGTGGGCCTCGAGAACAATGGATCTGCCATCTCCCAACATGAAGCGTTATGAAATAGTCCTCGCCACAGATCCATTGGCTGCTCTCTTGCATGTGGTCTCAGAACTGCGTGGGCCGGGGAAAAAGATTTGCAAATAAGAAAATGCTTTTAGGGGAATCTGGGCATTCAGAGGGACAAGAATCAGCCCGTGGCGCTCGCTCGTTTGGTGGCTCAAAATGCCTTTAATGTGTTGAAATGGTCAGATTATACAAGCACACGATTTGCACGAAGACCGAACAGGGACAAATAGCTCCTTTGGAACGGTCCCTGACCCCAAAAAAAGAATTCGTTTTCAATATTGTTGAAATATTCCATCAATGGATTCTAGTCAATAACGGCCACAGTGAGCCATCCGTGTCAAGGTGAATCATGCGGGTCACAAAGGAACAACAAAAATACATGCAGAAATTCAAGTCATGATCAAATGGAACTGACAGGGGACACGGGCGAGCTTGGCAATATTTGTGAGGTGGAATATTGAAGGCCTGTCGAGGCCCTCGCAGCGTCCAACACAAGGGAGCAATCTTACGCTCCCAGCACAAACAAAATGCTCACAAGTCTTCCTCTGTTGCTCTCACTTACCGATTCTCTCACTTGACTGACTTACCAGCCCCTCAGAATAATCATGTGGCCCAGGGCCCTTGGTTTTGTGGGCATAAACAGATCTGAGTCTCCTCTATGTCGTAGTCCCAGCACTCCGAGTTCACTCAGATATGAGACCTCGCTTTTATTTATTTCACTACATGCCAGCGTAACGTTTATTTTCTTTATTGATATGTACATCGGTAGCAGCTGCAGCACACAATGTGCACAGTGCACTCAAGAGAGCTGTTGGGCTGTTACAGACAGATGATTGAGATAATAACTAGTGGTAAACAGGGATTTTGATTATTTTCCCTGAAGAGAACAAGAGGCTGTCACATGCTCATCAGCCAGCTTTCTGTTTTCAAACCTTCGAATCTGTGACCCAAGCAAGCAGATTTCCATTTCCACCATTTAAAAAACTCTAATGACAAAATCAGGCAACACTTTTTCCAACTGTAATCTGATGCAGCAACACACTGGACGGCTAGCTCTAATAAAAAAAGGTGAAAAAACAAATGAACCAATGTGATATTACATCACTCATAAAAGACCCCCTACATACAAAAGTATTGCTGGCATATCCAGATGATTTAAGATGATTTTCTAAAAATTGTAAAAAAGAAAAGTCAAACAGACAAATGGAATGAATTTAAACCCAAAAAAATTATACGTGAACATTTCAGCTAAAGAAATTATTATTATTCTGCCTAGTCAATTCGGGGCCTAGTCAATCACTATAAAAGTACATTTCATGCTCAATTTCAGCTTTGGGACTTCTGGTCTGACATTTTGAGACAAACTTTGTGGTTGAAACTGTGACTGAAAACTCTGCAGTGCCTAAAACCCTGAAGCAACCCCCCCCCCCCCCCCGCTTCACAGTTAGCCCACAGGACTTCTCCTGTGAAGCTTTGCTCTATATGAAACGTATCTACTGTCACTGTGACTGAACACCATCTTTCCAAATCACAACCTTTGAAACAACCTGCTCTGCACAGATTGACTTCTTTTCTTTCTTTTTTAACAACAAAAGCTTATGACCAGACATTCCTTCGCAAAACGAAAGCTGTGTCAATACACTTTGACACCAACAGCCGCCGATTTTGTGTTGAAATTTGGGGATTCTGAAGCCTCGGATTTGAAGATATTCCTATATTTCCTTCATACACTGGTCTTTAGCTGTCGACATGACAACTCTATACACCTTAATGCCTAAATATCAGAGGCTAAACTGATAAAATGTGGTCATCTATTGTAATAAACGGATTTGGACTTTTTTCTATGTAACTTGAAAGACACTGAAAAGATTGTTGATCTCGATAAATAGATCAATTTTCCCGTTTTGCATAAAATTTCAGAAAAAATGGTTGTTATTGATAATGTGTGTATTATGTCTAACATGCTTTTGTCATGCAAGACTTAACATTTTGAATTTATTGTACAATTGCATTTAAAAACATTATCTCCAAGAACTGAGTCCCAACAGATCACATCTCAAATGAGTTTGTCCTGTATATAATTCCGGTCCAGATCACTACTTTTATGTAAAGCAATTACACCTACAGGTGGAGGATGAATTTAGTTTTCAGGACAAAAGCGGCTCTGGCAGCCTCTGTCTTACTGGCATCCATTTCACCTCATTAGGACCCTGGGACCAAGAGTCGGCAAAACACTGAGAGAAATCCTTTTGCCGGGGGAGTGTGGAGGGATAAATTGGCCTCTGGTTCAGTACAAGAGTTCCCGCTGTGCCGAGCGGAAGAGAAGGGCCTTGCTGGCAGTAGGGGCAGGCCCAGGCATGGCAGGCCTCATGCTGAGACCCCCCCCCCTGCCTCTGACAAACACGGCAGTGGATAATCTCTCCTTCAGGGACTCAGCCCAGCACTGTGGGGCTGAGCAGGAAGGGGGGCTGTTATGAGCCACAGCGCAGAGGAACCGCCGCTCTATGTGTGTGGCACGCACCACAAGCACACTTGTTTGCAATGTGTGCGCCTCCTCGGTGAGCAGCGTATGCACATCTCCTTTCCTCTTGTCAACACTTACATTCACTTTTCCTCTGCGCGTCGATAAACAGCCCTCCGTAAATCGCTGTTGCTTTATAATGAAGTCAAATATCAGCTGATTATTTTAAAACCATTGGATGATGAACTATTCCAGACCTATTGGCTCTGGAACTTGATTACTTAAGTGGAAAAAAAACTTCTTTTTTATTTGGAACATAACAGAAATCCAATTTAATACCAGCCTAATCTGGATGTAATACAGGGGCCTGGAACGAACCATATCTTAACTATTCGGCAGGTGCCATCATGTGTCCCATAACTGCAATGCTCAAAAACACTTACAGGGATTTTTTTTCTCAGAACACTTTATTTCCATAAATATTTCTTTAAAAAAAAAGAAACAAAAATAATATCCTCAAATGTCTTCTTGAGCTGGAACGATGACTGAGCCAGTAATAACCAAATAAGAATTTCCAAATCCAACATCATTGAATCTTGAAAGGCTGAGCGAGCCACTAGGACGTCTCCATCTTGTAACCGTGTTTTTCAAGCTCCTCTCTGCAGGAAGGGGAAAGAAAATAGAAACATCGAGTCAGCAGAGATGATTACAGGTGGGCGGTCATGGCATAAGTACCCTCTGCTATTGATTGTAATAACCATTAGGAGATGGGAGTGAAAAAAAGATATAAATATTATATAATGCATGAAACTATGGATGTAATGATTGCATACATATATATAGCAGCTGTGCTCTTAAACAATAATGATGTCTTTAAGAAACAACTTAATCGTGCAGTTATTGTAATTGTCCTTAATAAATAGAGAAATGGCATATTACTGTCTGCTATTACGGTTTCTACAAGTGCACTCCAATAAAAAAAGAACTCCCGCTTTTCTATCAGCAATTATTGATTAAGCATGCAACTGTAAACTGCCGACGTATTACAGATTTTAAGATAAATTTAACCTTAAAAAGGAACGCTCCAAGCATTATATGCTCCTTTGCGTCAGCAACATTATGTCTGCCATTTATTTTCATGTGTTTTAGAGCGGTTTAAAGCCTAATGCAATATGCTGCATATGACCACTGCATTTTAACAGTGATTCAATAATTATCACAACAACAAAACCATAGCGGAAAAAGTATATGCCATCTCAAAGGGAGCTGTTTAAGTTATTTGAAGAGCTAAAGACAACTTTTTTTTCAGCGTTTCATTTTAAGAAGAATACTAGTTTAATAATATCCCTATTTACACACAACACAAACACCTGCATTAGGTAGCAGCTGTGATGAGATCACTTCTGCCGGTGTGTGTTTATATCTATAAGCTACATCCTTCAGTAACAGTAAGATGTCATTCTATGAAAAGCAGATAAATTGCAGATCTCACCTGTAATTAATTGTAAGAATGTAATCATAATTGTCCATATGATTAATAAGCTTGCCTTCTCATTCTGGGCACTTAACTCGATCAAATACAGTTAATCTTGTGAAGTGAGCTTACCGTAGTTGATTTGAGAAGTCATCTTCCACATTGTCATCGTCCCAGTTGTCTTCCCAAACATGCTCATCTTTATCTTCATCCAGCCCCGTCCAATCTGCGAGTTAAAGCACCACCAGTCATGATCTCTCATACGATATATGTCCAACGCACTTTCCTCCAATTCAACACAAAGAAATAATAACGCTGTATATATATACTGGAGCAAGTCTTCGACTGTTTACCTTTTCGACTCACTGTCGGATCATGCTACGTTCCGTTGCTGGTGGCTAGGCTAAGCTAAAAAGCTAAAATTAGTGACGCTTGTGGAGCAAAAAACTCCCCACTGGCCGGATAAACACAGGCTGTATTTCTACCACCACGTTATAAAATAACATACTGGATTGCATAGACAAACTAATTCGACTAGATATGGATATATCTTATTCTGAGTGTTTCCCCCCCCCTTTGAAAATAGCCAAAAAAGCTAATTGAGCTAGGCTAGTTGAGTCACTCTTGCTAGGCCAAGCTCCACATAATTAAAATTTACCGCCAATCGGTGATAAACAAGACAAAAAGCACGGTGGACTCAACTGCCCTGTTTAACTCCACTTACCCTCGGCTGGGAATTCTATAAACTCGTCATCCTCCTCCAGTAAGCCCAAGTCTACCGTCTGCTTCTTCTCTGACATGTTAGCTCTCACAGTGTGTTGCTGCTTGCTTGTTGATGAACGCCTCTCGTGCACCGGAAGTGTCGTCACAAGTGTCGCACCGACCAACGGCCCCTGGCAGGAAGTGTTTATCCGCGAGAGCGCGCATTCAGCGAGTGCAAAAAATTAAATAAAAGCGAAGCATATAGAAACAACTCCAAAGTGAGATAGTGCGCGCACTCGGGTGAATTGGATCCCTGACTATTCTTCTTAAAACATCGTGTAGTCTGTTCAATCAACAATAACTAAATGTGGGAAATTATTTGTATAGTTTTATTTAAACATAAGTAGAAATCTTTACAAACTGCTTTACAAGAGTGTGCATGAAGTTTATAAGCAGAATTAAAACCACGAGTTTACTTCTAACTCAGCTCCCTCCCAAAATAATATCTAATCACACAGATTACTTTCACAAAACGATGTATTAAGTTTAATTAGCGCGAGCTATGTTGTCTGGGTCCTGAAAATAATGGCAAATGAAAAATTAATTGTTCTAGTTTTTTCAAATAAATATTTTTGATGAAGGAACCAATAACATCACACACACATATAAATATATGTGTGTTTGTGTGCATACATATGTAGTCCTTTCCATTTGTTAAGAATTTACTCATTTTACATGACAAAAGTAAAGTTAAAATTGAACTTGGAATTGTTATTTTATAATTCTCATTTAAATAGATTCCTTGTTTGGAGAAATAGATTGTATTTGCATCGTTAAAAATCACTCTTTTTCAACATAATTGTCCATATTTAATGGATTTGCTAGAGGGTAATGGATTACTATTTTGCAGTGTAGTGGATCATATTTTTTACCGTAAAAATGTATCAAATGACTATTTTATACTAATCTGACCCAAATCTGAAAGAATCATGAATATGTGGTATCTATCCTATTTCATTTGGTATTTTTACAAGTATTCCATCATTGAATCATTTGATTACAGGTACAGAAAAATCCTCCATACATCTTATCATCTTGATATGCTGTAGTTATACAAAAATAGCATTTCTGAAGAGTTCATTTGGGTTTTGAGATTGAGCAATGAAAAGTCATCTATATATTTACATTTAAAAAAAACAAAGCTATGTGCCTAATATGTGTCTTTTATTTTGCAAAAAAATTACATGTTTTTGATAGAAAGGGGTCAGAGGTTAACCTTCTGGTCATTCTGATGAATAAATGTTAGTTCATTGCCTCAGAACTGTATCAGAGGGGCCTTTAATTAAAGGTGTGAAGATATACAAAGACATTCTAATCATCAAGCTGATCAGACCTTTAAAATTAATTATTAAATTTTTGCTTTTTATAGTCACCATTGTAACATTTCCCTACATATCCACACCATTTATAGCACAGTGCTCGTTCAGTATAAGCCCTTGCAGGGCTTTATTTTTTTCTTGTTTTTCATGATTAGAGTTCAGTCAGAGAAGTTGTGACGCCAAAAAAAGTGATGAAAACCTAAAAAAATTGGTGCAAATATTTCAGTTCAGAAAACTCTTCTCTAAGAATGTCTACATTTCTCTGTGCATGTTTCTCCCCATTCACAGACACTTTTGTGCCACGCCACCACGAAAAGTCTCTTTCCTCAAAATATATGTGCTCAAGTCATTCAAATTTGGGCAAAGATTTCTCATTTGGGAACAAATGCACATTGTAACCCATGCGGCCCGCTCAAATAATGAAGCGGCAGCCGCAGCTTAGGATGTATTTTAGATAAATGAGAGCGCACATTCACCACAAAACCACTTGCACCACAATGAAAATTGCTCTGCAGCTGTCAAATGTTGACAGACGGAACAAACCTCAACTTAAGCCCTGCGTACTTATTCTATTTTCAAATTATTTTGTAATCATCCTAAGCCTTTACTCATGACAATGCCACAACATTCAGGGGAAAGAGGAACAAGACATGCTGAGAAATTGGAAGTTAATGCTGTTTCTTTAAGCAGTCACATCCCAGTAAATGCAAAGCTGCAGGCACAGAGCAGCATGTCTCTATAGATGGAAAACAAAACTTCACTCACAAATAAGAACAGATTCAAAAGTCTCTGT
The DNA here is from genome assembly GCA_013363375.1 of Menidia beryllina. Lineage (NCBI taxonomy): Eukaryota > Metazoa > Chordata > Actinopteri > Atheriniformes > Atherinopsidae > Menidia > Menidia beryllina. Next base: position 1,263,940 of record JABUIW010000029.1, read on the forward strand.
TACAACCAAAGTTATAATGTTGTGAGTTTCACTTGCTTTTTGAAACTTAGTATTTTCAGAAAGAACTAGAAATGCTTTAATTACAGAGATATCCTGCAACACATTGCAAATGCTAAAAGCTCAAGTCAATGCCTATTCACGTCTCGTTTTGCCTCAAAAGCCCAATTTGCTGTCACTAATTAAAAGAAAAGCTCCAGATCTTCGCATTTCTGAATCAGCTAGTATTTTATTAAATCTATAAAGAAATTCAATTATTTTGTAAAAATGATTTATATGTAGACAAACTTTTTCATGAGAGCTCCCAATCTATTTTTCGAGAAACAGGGTAAGACTGTGCCCTTTTTTTACCAGACCGGAGGTTTTGAAATAATGGGGTCAAGTTTACCATGAGCTATGAAACAAAGCAGTTTCATTCACATCTTATGGGACGTTTCACTTATGAATGATGTACTGTCTTGCTCTGAGCTGCCCTCCCTGAGGTCCTGCTGATACCGGTTCCCGTGTCACTCAGTCTCAGGTGAAGTCGGTGTCCTGGGAAGTTGTGGCTGCGTCCGCCCAGCATACCTGAGACTGCATTTACACTTCTCCTGGCGCCTGGAGTCTCTCTGCTCAGGGTAAAAAAAAAAAAAAAAAAAAAAAGGTAGAGCAGGGAGGCGGGAGGGGCCCTCATAGAGTGTGGGTAAAGCACCACATGGCCAGAGCAGACTAGATTCCACCACGACTTGTGTCTGTGCGGCAGCATCACATTTCTGTTCTTTCACAAAGCCCTCTGGGAAAGGACGGGTCGGCAGCTGCGGTAAGTGCACCGACAGAGACAGAGGAAGACTCCGGCAGAAGCCTGCCCTTCCAGTCTGACAGTCTGCCCCCCCCACCCCACCCCACCCCTCCTTCCCAATGCAAACTGCTGCCAGACTCTTTATCACAGCCCTGGTTCATGATGTGGCCTGAAGGCACTATTCCATGAGAGGTGGATGGGTGGAAATTGGTGAAGGCTTGTGAGAGAAAAGAGTGTGTGTCACCAAATAATCCAGATCTCCTCCCGAAGATAACAGAGGAGCCTTGGCGCTCAACATGTCAGAGAAAGTGACAGTGCTTTGGACGACAGCTGGCTGTCTGCTGTTTACTTGCTGGACCTGTGGATACTTTGCTTAGACAACCCCCTTTTTGCCATTGATATTTTTCTTCACACTAAAATTGATGCTTCCAGTGGTGCCACTCAAACTGTTCATGCATTAGAAAGTGAAGTTGTCTAAGTTTATGTCAAAGCTGTGGGGAATTAAGGCGCAAAAGGTAATGGGACACATGAGCTTAAAAATGCCAAAAGACATTCAAGTAAGTGATCATTATGGATTAAACGGACTTAAGTAGCCAATTATTGAAACAAATCCAAGAAAAAACATGTAAGCTTCGCTCCTGTAGGAAATCTGCAGAGAGAGCAGCATGCTTCCAGGATATGTCTGTCAAGATCCTGTATTAAATTTAATCCTAGCCAGTCGGTAAGTCTACTCCATTGTGTGTTGTGTGGAAACCCTGTCTCTCTTTCCATGTAAATACTTACACCAGAAAAGAATGGTGGATATTCACTATTTCATGAAGAAACTTGATAAGAAAATCAATTTTACTCCCTTAGGAGTCAAATGAAGATTAAAAAAGAAAGAAATGCGTAAAGAAAGAAAAGAAAGCAAGCAAGCAGGAAAGAAAAGAGCCTTTTTATGCTTGTTTTGCTTTACAAATCCATTTTTCTGGGGGTCCCATTCACTGAGATGTCTGTCATGACGAATTTAAGTTTCATATTTTCCCCCCTGTCTGTCTTGAAAAGCTCTGTCATCTTGGGCTTGAGGTACAGTTTGCCAAGAGGCTAATGGCCCTTTATGACAGTACAATCTGATGCCTGTCCCCCAAGCCTCCAGGTAATCCTGTCCACCTCGGCGGCTAAGCCCTGCTCAGGCTTAAGTTGCATATTTTGTTTTTATCAGGACACTGCTGATAAATGCTATCAGCGGGGGAGAAATGAAATATGGGGGGTCTAGCTTCATTGTGCCTGAGCCCCTACTTGGAAATTGAGAGTTGAAGAACAATGACACCTCTATTGGTGGATCTCTAAGAATAAACAACATTTTACTCATAGCTTTATTTGCAATATTTGCATAGATTGTGAAAAAAAATGCTCGCAAACACTATTGTGGTGGCTCTGATGTTGGCTTTGTAAACTATTAGATTGTCGTATTTCTTTGCATAACTGCTTGCTTATCCAATCACTCAAAACACTTCCAATTACAAAAACAGAGGCTTTACTTTTGGACCCCCAAAGTATGATTTAATAAAATCACGACATTACATGCCAATTTATTTCCAGTAATGTGCACTAATAGTGTGCTTCCTGTGTGTCCATGGTCCAATGCCGCAGACCTATACCGCATGTGAAAAGCACTCACACACTCTTACCATAGGTGATAACCCCCTCTGTGAAAAGCACTCTTATCGGAAGTGGCCATTATCTGCAAAGTCTATCCTCATGCTGACACTAAGTCATTAGCTTAAGCTGTCCTCTGTGTAAAATCATAGTTAATTTCCTTGGCTTTTTCTGTATCACAGAATATGGGAATATTTTCCATTTATTTCTACAATTCAAGAAATCACACCTAACGTCAGTACATGTTTAGGCACTTTATCTCCCGTGAACTCCTTCTGCAGGTACTTTCAGTTTAGTGACTTTTTGTTGCATTAATGTTAGGCATAAATGCACTCTTTTATGCTTACCAACCCCTATCTTATTCAACCCTGAAGTGCATCCATAGTGCTGTTCCAAGATCAGCCTAACAAAATGCCTTTGTGACAGATGACACATGTCACGTCAATACAGTATACCTGGATTTCCAACCTTTTATGCTAAAAAACAAAAACAAAAAACAAATAAATTGATATCCCCTTCTCTCTGTCCATTTGTTAAATTATTTTTCTGTTGGACATTTTAAGAAGATCAGTCATTACAGTCTCCATACATACCATCATTTATGCCTCTTTCTTTTTTTCCCCTTGCTTTGCCTTTCCATAGTCATTTTCTATTTCTCTATCTATCACACGCAGAAAACAGACACACCTCCCTCCCCCTCTAGTTATAGTCATGGTATGTCAAAGTGTGTGTGTCCCACACAGCAGGGGGGGCTCAGCGAATCCCCGACAAGACCTTCTCTGCTCTTCTCTGACACCTGTCAGCGCCTCATCCGTCATCTACGAGCAGAGATGGAAATGAGCAGGAGTGACACAACATGCCAGAAGTGACGGTGATGGCTCACCTCTCTCCATCAGCTTCTAAATATGTTGCATGGCTCGCAGCGTATTTGCACAGGCTGGGCAACAATAATTATCCGTTCCGAGCCTTCGCGTGAACCTCATTTGAAATGCGGCCCTGCCACAGCTCTCAGTCTTTGGAGCCGCAGACCTAGAGGAAGTGTAAGTCTGTCTGCAATACGTTTGATATTCAGGATCTGTGTGTGAGGTTCACTTGGATGTATCTATAAGTGCACTAACCGGAAGATGCTTTGAGATAGTATATGGGACTTCTAAGAGGAGTAAAAGTGCATGAGTAATTTCAATAAGCTGTTAGATGCGCCTATTCTGAGAAATCTAGTTTTTGCTGCTTTGGCTGTTGCATATTTTAAAATGGTTTGATTTCCCATCCACATTTGATACAAAGAGCACATCCATCCAGGTGCAGCCGAAGTGCAATCCAACTCTTTTTAATGTTGATTTGCTCTAATCTCTGAACGGCTAACTCCGCAATTTAGTTGTACCAAATTCCATGCGCCTAATCCCCAACATGTGGCTGTCCCTGGTCCCGGAAAAGTCTGTGATTGGTCTGATTGATAAATGAAGCCCTCCTCATGCTGTTGGGCGTCCATTCGAATGGGGCCTCTGCTGGTCTGGACTATGTCCAGGAAACCTTGGACAGCCACTTATTAAGTAGTTAGACCCTCAAGTCGAGGCTGCAGATGGAGACTGCTGGTGGTCACCTGGGCTTGGATCAAGTGTTGGTATCCTTCAGCCATCAGTCAGCTGCACGGGGCTGAATGTGGCCTCATGTTGGGACAAGGACACAGGCCTCTCTTTTGCACTGAGGTGAAGGTTTGTACGTTTACTTGCTAAAAAGAACCAGCAACACACATCATCCCGATGTCTATTTTTTCTTCATTAAGAACATTGAAATGCTTGAATTTTTAAATCCTCTATTTCAAATTAAAGTGACTATAAATGGCAACCATGTCTTGTATTACAAGCTTCTCTGGCTCTTGCTGTTGTTGACTCAGTTGTAAAAGTTAGGATTCTCGAAATCTTTCCAGGTTCTGTGATCAAACCAAAAAAGAAAAAAGAAAGGGAAAAGTGGATTGTGGTCTCCCATTTGGTGAATGCTTCAAAGTGTGTTGACTCAATTAAGTGGCCCTCTTTTATCATTGTCTTGCAGGTTTCAAGAGGAAACAAAAATTAAATAAACATCTTCAAAAAGTGAGCTAAAAAAAGTATTATGGCTTCCTTGATTTAAATGGCCTTAGTATTTATTGTATACAATGAATTCAAACAATGATTTTCTGTATCATTCGCACCACATTTCCCACAAACTTCACAAATCTGCCTTTCAAATTGCATTTACAACTAGAGGTAACACTAAAAGTCATATTAGCCCTAAAGTCTAGGCAGGCATTGAACCAGAAAATGGATTCTCCAGAATATGATCATGGGCGCGGCCAAGGCGGCTCAGCCAATGACGTGGCCCTGCTGGATCGGAGCAGCGATAAACTGGGTAGAGCCCAGATGAAACACTAGGAGGTGAAAGGGAAAGTGGTGATTTGTCATTAAGACTTTTCAAAGAAAGGCCAATGCCAAGGGCCCAATTTATGCTTGTTATAATTTCACCCAATCGCTCCCCCATGTCCCTAAACACATTCCTCTTCCAGAAACCCGAAGAACACCGCACAAACTGCAGAATGGAGGTGATTAAAAGGAGAAATAACACATCCTCAGAAATGTTTTTGATATTTTAACACAAAAACTGCTAAAATGGGCCTCTCCTTTAAATGACAGATTCAAATCTCGGCCTTGTTTGTGTTATTGTTGCTTTACAGTCTGCCATGCAACGTGTTTTACAGATGCCTTGGTCTGTATGTAATCTATTCTGGCTTTGAATCTTGACTGTTCCTAGGCTCATTAATAAGGTGAGGAAAGCCTTTTTCAGTACGACTGCCAGGTACAGTTTCTCTTGGCCTGCACAGCATTTGTAGAACATGCTCTCATAAAACCGAAATCAAATGCTCCAGTTCTTGAATGGGATGTTGGAAAATTATTTACAGGCAAATAAAGTTGCGTGCGACCGTGTAAAACGCCACCCAGTTTGGATGCATGTTTCTGTTTAGCAGAGAACATTCTCACTCGGAAATCTGGAAGCGTCGATCGTGATTTGTTGCTGACTTGCGGTAATCTGTTGCTCAGACTCGAAAGATGATCCTTTAAATCTAATGCAGCTTTTCCCTTTTTTTATTTTTTTGCATGCACATGCAAAGTGCAAAGTGTTTTGGTGGTGGTGGACGCTTTCGCCGTCTTTATTTACCGAATCAAGAGGAGGCTTGCCTCTGCATACCTCCCTGCCCACACACACAGATGTGCATCATCACTGGTTGATTGTAGGTGACCCTGGCTGATTGAACTGGTAAAAGGGCAGCCAGTTGTGCAGCTGGGCTCCACTGTCTGGCTGCGCACGGCGGCGGGGCGCGGAGGGCAGAAACGCTAGCGTGACTGTGAGGGACTGCTGAACCGCCACATTGTGACCCCCGGCAGGCTCGCTCGCAAGTCGGCACACTGTGCTGCACTTGTTCCCCCCGGCAGAGATGGCAGACACAAAAGAGCAAGGAACTTCCCCAGACCTTCATTTGGGGTGTTTGGACAACTCCAAGGCCCCTTTCGTGCCCCCGGGGGCCTCTCAGCTGGCCTGGAGATGGAGAGCAGAGCAGAAAAAAAAGGCAAGACAGTGAGGGCTGAGTAATTAAGAGCAGGGAGGGGATCTCTCCGAGTGCATGTGTGTGCTGGGAGGATATCCATGACATCACATTTTGAGGAAGTTTCCGAGAGCCATTGACCACATGCATAGCTGCAGTGATTCGGTTTTCTGGTTATGAGTTAACCCAAAAATTAAGAGCTTAATCTGAAAAAGCTGTTTTTGTTGCCCCTTTTTGTGTATTACCGAAGGGCATGAATTTGGAATATAAATCTTACCTCCCTTATATTATTTTGCGAAAACCCTTCCTTTTTATTAACCGTGTTTCAGACTTTTATGGACATATAAAGCTTGTTCTACTCTATTATTATCGCTCAAGTATACAGGAAGCATACATAAAATCCAATACTTGTGCAGTTTGAGAGAGTGTATCCAGTGTTTTACACAACTATGACTCATAGTTTCTCCACTGCATGTTTATTTGTTTGTTTATTCACTGGCCGTATATTTTGGTGGATAATGACCCACCTCTGTGAGACACATAAAGCAAAAGGGGAAACAGTTGTAATAGCCAACAGCTTATTTTTCCAGCAAAAGGTAATGGCCAAAAGAGTGAATGAAATAGGCTGCTACTCCCTTCTCAACAGCAACACAAGCATCAATCAAGAGGAACCAAAGTTAGCTTTGTTTCATGTCTCACTATTATCGTTCAATTATTCTCAAATGGACAGACAAAAAGAAAACAAGCACAAAACTTTTGGCAGAGATGCGATTGTGATTTAAGACATCAAGGCTTCAAGAAAGCACTTGAAAGGCCGTGTCAAAAAGTCATCAAAAGGGGTTTTCAAGCAGGGGGAGAGACAGAGTGCAGAAAGGTTTGAGTGTAGCTACATGAACGCAAGTTGGCCTTGTTGGATGACAAATTGTCCGGCGCTGGGACGGGACGGTTCAGCCAGCTGGTCGGCCCCATCGGCGAGTTGATTGATGGTGTTGATGTTCTAAATGGGCCGCCAACACGCCAAGTACAGGACCCGTAATAGCGCAGCTTTAGATTGGCCGTGGAGATAGAAGGAAGTGGACGGGGGTATATGAGGAGGTGGGGGGGGGGGACTGCAAGGGAAAAAGGACACGTTCCCATGCATGCATAAGGGACAGAAGCATTTCAAACTGTTCCTGCTGTGTCCAGTCAGCTGAAGCAGTCTTTAGGCACAGCGAGCATGATCAATGGAGGAGAAGGCGTAGTTAAATGCTTTCTATTACAAAAATGGTTTAACCACCCTGTCATCTGGCTGCTCAAGTGGTCTATTGGCCGTCTTATCATTCAGATGTTGGCTTTAGATCTCGTCTTCGTGTCTCAAGAAAATACGTACAGGGCCATCTCGTCTTAGACCAAAAAGTCCAGGGTCAAGGTGCAGTCATTACTGTCAAGAAGGGGTCAGAGGCAGTGCTCTCAGGCCCACAGTCATCCGAACAATGCACCAGCGAGTTAAGGAACGATAGGAGGGGGCGCGGTGGTGGAAAAAGCGCAACTCCCTCCTAATTGTAACAGGACCCCCTTTATCATAGTTTCACTGAATAACACATGCTACCTTTGATCAAGAGCAAGCCAGTCTGGGGCTGCGCAGGAGGTTCTCAGAGCGTGACACGCAATAGGGAAACAAAGTTCAGGATTCAAATGAAAGATTTTTCATCCGATCCAAGTTCATAGTTTTTTCTTTACTCGCTCTTTCAAAAGTGATGGCTGGAGAGGGTCATATAGTCTTTAAATCGCTAAATCATCAACATGTCCACAGCATATTTTGTCATGCATTCACAGTGGAAAGAACAACAATGGCCATTCAGTTCCTATGTCATGTAGAGACAACTGTGTGCACGCAGGTGTTTTCAAAGCACTTCCCTCCAAATCCTCTTAACGTTCGTAGTGCAAGTTTTTATCAGCACTTTAATCTGTGTGAAGAGATGATAATGAGTTTGGAATGATATAACTTTGAGCTAAATCTCTTCAGTGGCTGTTCACAGCTCATAAAAGCACATTAGCGCATCAAATGTGAGGCAGAAAAGAGAGTAGGTGGAAGAAAAATAAACTGTAGTGTAGTTAGTCATTGTGAGAGAAATCTAGCCTTATTATCAGTCTATTGTATAAGGTAAAAATAAAAACTCATACTTCTTTGGTGTAATCTTGTCTAACTGTTAAACGTCCCATGCATCTTCTAATCAAGATGAATAAATTCATTCTTAATGTTCCCGGTGTCTAATTTGGACGATTCTTTACAGTTCTTTGTAGACAAAATTATGACCGCCAGAGTGCATATCCCTCCTTCCTCTCCTGATTCACCCATCTGCTCGGGCTTGTTTAGTAAGTAAGGAAGACTTTCCTCTCGTCTGGTTCCTTGGGGTTTCGAACATGCCATTGGACAACGAAAAGCACGGCCTCAACCCTCAGTTCTCAATTTCCAAATTGTCATTCATCTCAAAATTCTATTTAAAAATTTTATCCAGTTAAATATCTTTTGAAACAGTGGTTGAATACTCAGTTTCCAGTCTTGATTTAAACTTCAACACACCACTTTTAAAGTCATTTTTCGTGATATTGCTGGCGGGTTCAGCTCAGGAGGAAGAACAGTCACCTGCCAAGAAGAAAGCCAGTGGTCTAATATTGGGACCACATGGTGAAGCATCCTTGGGAAAGACACTGAACACCACAATGACAAACATAGTCCTGCGTCTCAGTATTGATCTGAGCTCTGTGGTTAGTCTGTTGCACTGTGCGTCTGTCAGTCCAGTGAGTGCTGTGAAATTAAACGTGTCTGTTGGCATGGACAATGTACCAGCTGCAGTCATGGGGGAATCGTTCAGAGGAAGTTCACTTGGAGTGAATATGCTTATATGGCTCCTTTCACATCTCTGCCCAACCGTTCATTGGACTGGGCCAATGATGGACTGAGACAAGCGACCTAAGTTTGAATTGATTTTTTTTAAAACACTGATTGAGGCTCCATAGAAGAAAAAAACAGCGTTTGTATGTTGAAATGATCAGCTAATCAGTGCACTGATTTTTTTATTCACTTTATTTGCAACAACCCGTCATTTTTGGAAACATGATACTTGCTGACTGAGTAGGTGTTGCTTTAAGATTGTGCAGAAATGCCTTCGAGGCATCCTCATATTTTGCTACTGAATCTGCTCATTGGTTCTTGCTAAAGGCCAGAGAACAGAGAACGGTTCTGGCTGTCCGGTTGGAGGAAGAAAGCGGGCGAGGGGCCAAGGAGTTGTCTGTGAGAGCTGTTGTTGGGCTGCCGTCTTTCTGACCTTTGGCTGCTCAAGTGGCGTCTATGAACCACTTCTATTGTTTAGGTCTTACATGCACAGACACAGACCTACATTCTCACACACAAACACACACACACATACACACATTTAGATGCAACAGCCAGTCACGTGTGCTTGTGCACATGACACTTTAAAACACTGCCAGGCCTCGTTTGCAGAGTTATGATTTTTTATTAATAGACAAACAGTATTAGTGAGTTATTATATAAGTTATAATCTATAGACAATGGATACTTCTACCTTCTCTTCATCTTGTACCAAAAGAATTATTGTAAATATAATCCCAACACAAGTTAATAACAAACCACTATTACTATTGGCAAAACCTCATAAACACATTCTTGCTCATTCTGTCCTCTGTTTTTAGAAGAATTTACATCCACTCTCAGGGAAAAGGTGCTACTTTCAGTATTCCATCCTGAATTAATACTATCCCCTATTACACATCCACTATGACACTAACATACGTGCACATGTTCCTGAATTCGTTGCCAATTTTGGTCCCTTTTCACACTCGGTAAACCAATGTTCTATAAATGATAGAGACCGAGCAGGCCTTGCAGCTGTGTTTCCGAGCCCTGCCCCACCCCCTTCAGGGGTCTACACTGTATTCACTCACACACATGCACTAGCACACACTTGTTCACACATACCACCTACTGGCGCTGAAAAAAGAAGACTGTGCTTACCTCACCATTATGTTCTGTGACAGTGTGCGTGTGTACTCTGTGTGTTCATGGATGTGTGTGCTTGATTGTCTCTTTCTCCTTTATCTCATTCTCCCCATGTCTCTTTCTCCTTCTCTTGTCCTCCTCCTCTTCCTCACTATGATTTCACAGACCTCCACTTACTCTATTGTGCGGAGAAACAAAAAAAAGCAGAAGGAAAAAAACAGAGAGAAACACAATCGCCTTGTCCTCTCTCTCTCATCTTAATAAGCAGCTCCAAGTTTGATAATTACACGTTCAGCACGCTGCATGAGTTTCTATGCAGTGTTCACATTGGGGAGAAAGCCATTGACTCCGCTGTTGAGGGGAGCAACTATTAGTAATGACTGACAACTGTCCTCCTCCCCCTTTGGTCCGGGGAGGCTGTAAAAGCGAAAACAGCGTTGATCAATTCTGTCTGCATGTTAGGAAGTGTGTCCCTGAACGCCACCATGTAACCATGAAAGCAGCCAGCGGACCACATACGTTGCAAGGCCCATAATCCATTCCATAACCTGACGCCATGTGCTGCCGATTATTGGGGGTTTCTGTGGAGCAAGGAGCGAGGAGACGGCCAGGCTGAGGGTTTTCTTCTGTGGCGGAAGCCAATCTGTTTGGGATTAGAGGAATAACTGGTGTGGCTCACACCAAGGCATCCAACATGCAAGGCGAAGGGGAAGAGGAGGGAGAAAAGGAAGAGAAAAGAGGAAGAAGTACAGGGAATGTGATGACAGGGAGTTGATTGTGTTTTGGCTATGGTCTGCATATTGATGATGCTTTGAGACCATTCTACATCCTCAGATCCTCAGTGTTAAATTCAGTTCATATTGATCATGTCCACTCGTTTTTATGAACTACTAGCAGTAGTTTTGAGATTCATCTTATCTCAGGTCAACGAAACAAAAGAAACCCTGTTCTCCCTTCTGCCTCCAGACTGTTTAAAGCAGAGACGCACCTTATCTGTCTCCTCTACACAGAAAGGCCTTCTTTTGTGGACCACTGGTTCACTCACCCATTATGATGGCAATCTTGATGATTAAAGACCCATGGAACAAACTGGGCTACCTGTTACAATGATGTCATGTCTAGTCGCGAGCAACTGCCGTGATTAAGATTTAAGGCCACTGGAGCTGTTTGTGGAAAACTATCAATTAGTTTTTGGCTTGAAAAACAGCAACTTGTGCTTTGGATCTGAGGTTCCGGACTTTTACTGAATGTAGGTGCAAATGTTGACTCTATTTAGTCGAAAATGTATAAGAAACAGCTGTTTCTTGAAACCGCCCTTGCGTCAAGACTCTAGGAAACCAATTATCACGGTTGGACTAAAAGGAATGGTACTTCTGTTCTTGGCTCTTGACTAGATGTCGGGGTTTGGATGCCATCACACTCTGCCGTATTACACCAACCAAGCAATACTCCACCAAGATGTGGGAATTGGGTACAACTAAATGAACGTCTTCTGCATTTCAGTCATTTTCCAATGTCTGTTCTGTGACATGACATCAGTAGTTACACAAAGCTAATATAATTTTATGGTGCTAAACACGTTCACAAAGCAGCGCTTACACAGGTACTGCTGAGCAAAAGAGCATTGTGCTACATTTTTTTGTTTTTGTTTGATGGACCTCAACAGCACCACTTTGCTTCAGTGTTGTCATGAATCCAACAGAAGTGCTCTAGTAAAAAAAAAAAAAAAAAAAGACAAAAAACAGAGTAAACAGACGGCAGCGTTTAACCTGTAAAGAGGCAAATTCTTCTCACAGGAGTCATGCAACTGTAAAAGAAGAGTGAAGAGGAGAGTAAATATTGGACCATTCAGGCCAACTCAGCTGGAATACTGCCTGCACTTTTCAAGATCTCTTCTCTGATATATTTAGAGCACGTTGTCATGTTCAAAATCAAATTTAGGATTTAACAATGATCCATGAGGGGAAGTTGATTACTGGAATAGAAAAACCAAATGATAACAGGGAACCAATTTGTGCATTTGTGCTCCCCATGAATCCTTGACTAACATTTATATCAAACTAAAGACAATGAATAGGGTAAGATTGTGTTTCCCATTTCATCTATGTGTGACATCAATGTTTTGGAGGTTTACACACTTAGTATAAAGATATCAGTGAGCCTAATGAAGACATTGGGGTGTGATGACGGCTAGCAGTTATTCCCCATGCTGCCTCTTTATGAGAGCTGAGTAGAGTGACACTGGTATCTGTCCCTGAGGCAATGTTTTGGCTTATATTGCATTTCCAAAACAACCGTTGTTTGAGTTTTAAGCTTGTCCGTGTTATCTGGCAATAACCCAACATTTCTGAAAAGATTTTCTTTCTCCTCGCTCTCCACCAGGGTTTATATATTAAAGTGCCAATAAAGAAGTCCTTTAAAGTTTATTTTCCCAGTATTCAAAGTGTAGAATACTTTGTGTAGAATACAGCTCTTATCATGTCTACCACTTACAGTTTTCCTGCTTTTGTTACTTGGTTGAGAACGTTCCTGAGAAAGATATCCCATTTAGAGTTCACAGACATGACTCCCATGTTTTTTCTATTGTGGCCCCCCATGTCTGCTCGCTGTGCATAGTTGGAAAAACAGTTTGCAACTTGTTATAGTATCTAATTCAAGATCTGCTACATTTTTTTAACTTATTGCCAGATGCAATATAATGACCATCATGTCTATAGTTCATTTATATAGAATTAGCTGATCATTTTAAATGTTTTTCTGTTCTTTTAAAATTAGAACGCTTAAATGCATGAATATGTAAGACACATACGGCAGATTTGGCAGATTCCTCGACCAAATACAGATGAAAACTGTTGGAGGAAGTGCCGCAAAAGACAAACCTGGCTGTTTTATTTCTAAGACGGATTGTCTTTATTTAATACAAACACGGCTTCCACCTCGAAGCCGCTTTTCTCAGGTCTCTGATCTGGAAGATTGCACCACTGAGCCAGGTTTGCGCTCCTCATGCTAATGTGTAGCCATGTTGAACTGAAAATCAGACAGGCTGAGGCCCGTGGAACGTTTTCCTCCAACAAGCAGCACAGAGTAGAAGGCTTTGTAAAACTTTGATTCTCATGCTTGCAACTTAGACATCCAACCGCCCAACTCACCGTCCCCTCCTTCGTGGTATTATTTTTGGCTTGTGTTGGAACATATGTCATTGGGGAGAGCGTGTTGTGCCTGCTTAATTAGGGCTACCTCAAAGCAGGCGTTAAAAACAGAGGCGATATTTATTAGGCAGCGTTTTAGGAGCTTGTCAGGGGTGCGTGTTGAAGCTATAAAACAAAGTTTGAATGAGTCAGAAAATGGTAGTAACCATGGCTGGCCTGCAGCTCGTGGTGAGATTAACATTTCATTAACATGAAAATTCCCAGCTTCACAAGCGACCCTGTGCTCTTTACTCACTCTCACGTTACATGTATCCCTCCCTGCGTAGTATTTATTTGTTGCAATCAAGCGGACAGAGCAGAGTTTGTACCCTGGTGCACACTGGACGGAGCCTGAACGCTGTTACTCACCAAAGAAGCCTGTTAACGTGTGATAATTTACGACGGCCATCCCGAGGTGGTAATGTTACAGCAGACTTCTTTAATTTTGCTGTGAGAGCTAATAAATCCCAGTGGCAGCATGAGTTATTGTTACAGTAACTGTTGTGGTGAAAAGCGGTTGCTCCCAGTTGGAGTGGATAGATCCTGAATATGTGTTGAAATTAAAATTCCCTTTTAAAAATGTATTCTTTCAGTGACTTACTGTCTGTTGTTTACCACAATGGGGGAAGTTTCCTTTTTATCATTCAGGATGTGTGCGGATCAGGGGGGTTACCCGCTCATTGAATTGACTTAATGATAGTAAGAAATAGAGGCATCCTCTTTTATCTGGGAAATTTCTGTTCACCCAAACAGTCTGAGACTGATCACTACCAACAACAGGAGCCAAAAACAACACCGTTTTTGTGCCCGTGCAACATCCACAGACATCCGCTCACTAATGCACATTGGACAGCACTATGTATGCTCCAGATTTCCAAATCGAAACATTTTATTGATCCCGGATAAATAGCAGGTGAGTTTTTTTTACATTTTCTGATTCCAAAATCTGTCTCTGGGGGTAATTTTAGTATAACGGTAGTTTGATTTTATTTCCTTATGAGGACCCTGAAATTCAGATCCGAGTTAAATTTAAGTTCTCCATAGGAATATGGCTTTATGGCTTTGTGAAAGATATGTTTGTGGGTCAGTCATATTTGGAACTGAGTGAACATTTGAAGGAATTGAAGCATCAACTGAAAAATTATAAAACTAAAAAGTTGTCAAGTTATTCATGAGCCCAGAATAACTGTTTTTCTGCAGTCTGGAAATGTTCCAATAAGTGTCCAAGAGATTAGTTCAAATAAAGGAAGAGAAAAAGAAAAGGAAGATATGTTCTCTCTCTTCAGCCAGCTTACCAAAATAAAAGCTCAAGCTGCGTGCCAGCTTCTCCTTGTTTAGCTGACGTGAGGCCTGTACAGTCATCTGCATTGAGCTTAAATAACCTCTACCTGTGCAGTTGGATGTCTTCCTTCCCTCTGCTCAATCCTCGCAACAAATCAGGGCTCAACATATGCATAGCATCATCAACATAAAAGCTTTTTTTCTTTTTCCTTTTGGCAAAGATGGATTTAAATGGCTGTCAGACAGTTTGCCCGGATGAACTGCCCATCAGTGGGAATTCCCACACCCACGGATCTCAACTTAACAGTGAAGAACAGAAGAACAGTGAAGTACTTCTAATGTACATAAAAGGATTTGAGAAAAAAAAGTCTCATTTGTTTGTTCGAACGGTGCGAAAACACAGGGCTAAACCCTTTATGATTTCTTTACTTCAATTTCAGCGAGCCACTTTTTTCACAACCCATCAATGTCACATTGACATCTCTTGTCACGCGTACACTCTTTGTCACCTGCTTGTCTTCCATCGGCAGACACAAAGACTATTGTTTTTGGTTGTGTACGAGGTATCTGGGCCACTTCACACCTGTTTTTCTAGTCCATCTCCGCCTTTCAGTCAAGCTTTGTGAAAGGAGGACCAATTTTTTTTTTTTCCTGCCCTGAACTGTGCTCATGTTCACAGTGAACAGACACTGTGATTGTCCAAATTAAACAAAAGACAGACTACCTAATAATTGTTAACACAAAGATGGGTTCATGAACCGCCAACTGTTGTGCTCCTCTGAACGCCTACAGCATCTGAGTGTTGGCTTTCTTGAGAATGGTTTAGTAAAGGCAGTAATATCGTGGCTTTGTCTTGTTTTTTTTCTCATCATCCTCACCATTTTTTTTTTTTTTTTTTGTACCGAAT
>JABUIW010000029.1:1279405-1371983 GCA_013363375.1 Menidia beryllina
CCACTGAAATAATCAGATGTTGCAATGCAGCGTAAGCAAAAAATCATTTTTTTTTTTTTTTTTGCTTAGTTAAGTTTAAGTGATTTTTTAAAAATAAAGTTTTTCTTATAATTGTGTAGCGGCAACAGACTGAAAAATATATATTTTCCACCTTGCAGCCACCCACACATGATCATAGGGAGTTTAGTCACTGTCAGAAATGATACATTTCTTAATACACTTTCTAAAAGTAGAACCAGTGCTTTCGGTTTTATGAGCCATTGTCCAATGCTTCTTGCAGATTTCCCCATTCCACTTTTACTCCATACCTCCTATAGCTTTGGCAATTTAGCATTAATAATTTGGTGTTGGCCACACGCTTGACTGCAGAAACATTGGAGATGGGGAGGAACGCTCTGTAAAGCTCAGCATTGAAATGGAACACACGTCTTGACTGACATTTTAACATATGCAAAAAAAATCTATTATGCAAATCTTTTAAACCTTTAGTCATTTTTTCAGATTAACGGCATTATTCATTGTACTTTTTTTACTGTCATGACTTGGATACCTCATGCTGGTTTTGGGAGGAATAATTCAATGACCTGAAACTTTCATTGTGAGAGTTGCAGGTTACTGAGATCTCAAAGTCCGTGAACCTCTCACATGCAAACAGCATGCATATGCCATCAGTGAAGAGACAAAACTGCAACGTCTCACATAAAAAGGAAACGCTCTAATGTAAAGGATAGCTCTCCATCTCAGGGATATAGTATATTTACCAAAAAAAGCAGTTTCTGTCTAGAAACGATCATTTTAGAGCTATTCTTGTCTTGTTTTAGACACCGCAGTTCTCTCCCAAGTCCTTTGCATTAGCTTACTTTTTGTTCTGGTGCAGTCTTTGTAAAGGTTTTATACACCAAATGACTTGGGGATGAAGGAGGGACATGATTGACTTGAATTTATTTATACAAAATACAAAGAAAGTATGCTGAATCACATTGTGAAAGATTTGAGGTGACATGGGGCTCATTTGGTTTGGAATTGTTGGAACTTTATTGAACTCATGAAATAATTTTTCTTACAATCTGTTCAGGACTAGTCATGTGAGGCCCAAATACAATTTGGATACAGACCTGTAAAATAATGAATCGGCCTTCTAGGGTTCTTCTTTTCTCTTGATGATTCTCCAAATGTTGAACTACTCCGGTAACATAACAAACAACTGAATCTGATTTCAATTCATAGAAGCCTGATACAACTCTGCAGGGCCCTCCATCATCACTACATTTGATTTATGTGATTAATACTTGTGGGGTTTCCATCAAACAGCAGTTTACTTGAACATTTATGCAGCCTCTCAGTCAGCTGCAAGGATCTCGCAGAATTCCCCCCAGTCTTGATTAATTTGATTAATTGATAACACAGATGAAGCACACAACAGAAGAATTATTCAGTTCCGAGGCCCAGAGTATTATTGAAAAGTTGGAGCTGAATTATATTAAAGGGACACACAGGTTTGTTTTGGCTCAGGAGCCTTGTTCCACTCTACAAAAAAACGTGGTTCGCAGACTGCTGGTGTGGAGCTGCTGTCTTTTATTCGACTATGTGGCTCAGTGTGAGAAAGGAAAAAATGGCTTTGTGTAATCATCAAGCAGAAATGTGGCCTGAAAAAAAAAAAAGAAAAAAGAATGTTGGCAACTGTTTTTTTGTGCAGAACATTAAAAAGAGAGCGGGTTTGGGGGGGGGGGGGGGGGCGGCGCAGACATTTCTGACCACAACTCATAAACCACACTTTATTTAGACTGGCGTGCACCCATTATTTGTTCACAGGGGCTTTCAGTCAGTCTGAGGGAAATGTGTTCCAGCATCTGGGGGGAGGAGGGGTGGTGGGAGTGAGGGAGGGGGGGAGGATGGAGGAAAGAGAGGAGGTGGGATGAACTCTTGCCAGGTGTCGGCCGTTGCCATGGCGTTCCATCAGGCGGCTCCATCGCCGGCTCATCAGTGACTGAATGCCAATGGGAGGGCGTTCGCGTTGGGGAAACTGAAAGTGGCTGAAAGCGCCGGGCTCAAACCGGTCCCCACCCACCCATCCCACCCAACGGGAAGGTATAGAACGTGCCCTGTCGGTTTCGAGGCATGATTGGCAGGGAGTCCACAGAGCCGGGCGCTCATTGGATGCTTTCTGGACTCGACTCGAATCAACTTTCCTGTTTCACACAACTGTGAGCACGGCTCAAGAGAAAAAAAAAAGACAAACCAACTTCCTGCTGGTGGTGACCTACTTGTGATTTGTGTGGATGGACATGGATATCGTTTTCTTGTCGACAAATTCAGCCCGGCGTTGCCGGCAAAGTGGCCCTGTGTCTGACAATAATTCAGCATTGTTGGGAAGGCCGTCATCATCATGGCCGATAACACAAAACAGCCCTGTCCCCATTCACCTATCTTCCCGTCCAGCCTCAACTGAGCATGTTCTCCAACTGAACGAGCCCTTGCTCGTCTCAACTCTTAGCAACTGTTGCTATGTGTAACATTGTTGAACCCCACCTCTTGCTTGCTCTTGAAACATGAATGACTAATCCATCACGGAGCACACTGAAAGCTCTTCGCAAGGCCCCTGGAGCCGCTCGACGCCCCCCGTGACCCTCTCCTGGATGTTTCCTCATTACTTCATAATGTATTCACGCTTATGCTTCCAATGGCGCTCGCCCTGGCCCCGTAATGGGAGGAAGCAGTGAGCTGTTCCAATGAGCCCGGCACAATTTGCACTTCATTTTATTAACAAAAAACAAAAAAAAAACCCGCCAGCCCAGCTTCTGGCGGTGCCTTGCCAAAGCTCACCAGGCACCGCTGACAAATTTCCTGCAATGTGACGACAGGATAGAGTCTCTCAGCATCAGTGGGGTACCTCCGCTGGCCCCCGGGAGATGCTGTCATTATGCATGTTTGCAATCATGGGAGCTGAATATCTTGGCTGGAAGAAGTGAGGGAGAGGGCTGACGGAGGCAGAGGGAGAAAGGGGAGGTGGGTGGGGGGGGATGAAATTGAGAGGGAGAATGTTTCGGCTCCTCTGCGGTGTTTTGAGTTCTCTGAAATGCATGTGCTATCATAGCCGTGTTGTGTTTACCACAGCGGGAGGCAAACACAGAGTCACAGAGGAGAGGCGCGGAAACGCCAGACACAGTAAAATGAGCAAAACGCACACATCGGTACTCTGTATTCACCACATACAGGCAGAGAAGAGGAAAAACTCATTTCAATATAAATGAAACGCAAGCAGGGAGTGTGTGCCTTTGTATCAGCTTTTGAGTATCTCTCATTTTCCCTTTTTTTTTTAATACTTTTTTTTTTTTTTTTTTAATTGGCCACTCGCCTCATGGAAATATCCAGCAGAAGCCCTGAGACGAGTTTTACTGGGAAGTCAGGATGTCAATGTTAATTTTCTTCCTGTTGCTAAGGAGACTCTCTCACACAGAGGCCCTGGTTCCCTCCCCCATGGTCACCACGCTTTCCGTCAAAGAAGCCTTTCTGTTTCCAGTGTTTCCAGTCCTCTCCCTCCTGCAATCAGACACGGAGGAACATCTCCACGTTGGGCTGCGGCGCGGACCGGGAGACCCCAACATCTGGGAGCTGTATTGATTTCCAGTGGGGGGAGAAGAAGAAAAAAAAAAAGCTGTTCAGGCTGGCTACTTTAGGCAGTCTTCTGCTTGTGATTGTCACGCCGTGGTGTTGTGATGGCGGGGTGCAGTGGCTGCTTGTCTCCCAAGAGACTGACACAAGCGAGCGCTTTAATGCATTAGCCACATCAAGGAGAAATAGTTAATATGAGGAGCACAGACTAAACATTTCAGTCTGTCAGCAGCTAGTTAGGAGAGGAAATCGGTGACACAAATAGCTGTTGTGTTTCTGCCTCAGAACCATCCGGCTCAGCCTCTGTTGTCAACCTTTCCGAGCGGTACGCCGTGTTAGTTATCATCTAACACCTCAGGGGCTGATAGGTTTGGATAATATGCTATATGGCTTGCATGCACAGCTAGCCGCACACACCTCTGCCACCTTCCCGAGCTCTCTCTGCAATTTCACAAAATGTCCAGGTCATTCAATTACCACACGCACGGCTCTGCTTTCATAATCCGTTTTGAAGGGAAAATCTTCTCTAAATTTTTAGCAAACAAAGGCAGGCCGGCTTTTAGAATAGGCCGCGACAAGCTCAGCAAATAGGCCACAAAAAAAATCCATACATTTGAAAAAATAAACACAGAAAACAGTCTGCGGAAAAGTGTCATTTTATTTAGTCTCAAACAGTTCAAACAGGCAGATGGACTCTGGTTGTTTCATTTGCACTTGAAAGATTTGCACATCACCATTATCCAGGATTCTACTGAATGAAATTGCCCCATTTGATGCATTTATCAGTTTGGTTTAAAGACTTTTTCTTAATCTTGGGAATACCTCGTGAAGGTAAAGAATCTGTTTGTGACCCAAACCATTTAGTTTACATTCCCAATCAATCCTTTCTCTATCAACTGTCAATTATAGTTATCTGTACCTACAGATGACTTGTATAAAAGTCTGATTTTCCTTTATTATCAATCCAAGACTGCACTCTGCTTGCTGTTACGTAAAACAGAAATGGTGAATCCCACTTTTGTCAGAAACTAATATAGTCTTGTATAGTTGGTGATTACATAAGAAAAAAGTGGGAAATTATTGGATCATCAGTCTGCCAGTTATGATAGTTTGAAACCAGTTTCATACATAATGATGAGAATGGAGAGAAATGTCTTACATTACAGAATCATTAACAATTAGCTCATAGTTATCTGCGGGATGGTCATACTGATGACATGAGTGGCTCCTGATTACATGTGAACCAGCCAGGGAACAACATTTATATCCACTCACTAAAACATGAATTACTGTTATTGTACACCCTAACAAGTATATCCTCATCACCAGTATATCATAATTAATTACCTTTTCTATGTCCCTTCTGTTAAAGTGTTGCATCATACTGAGTGGTTACCGAGCACTGAATCATTATTTTGTACCTGAAAAAAATCCCATCTTTTTCAGTACGCGGGTGCTAATGACTTTGTATTCGTGCCACACTTTCCCCGATCCTGCTCTGAATGTTTGACAGTGACCGTAAGAAACAGATCTGTCATGCGTGCAGAGCGCACACAGAATGTCAGCCGCACACTTGCCTTAACAGGGAAATTGTTTGAGCCTTAAGACTTCAGCTGATTTCTCCTAAGTGCACACATACGGGCAATGGCGCTGCCGGCTGAGAGCTAAATAGGGAAAAGACAAAAATGACAGGGATTTCACCAGTGAATCCTTTTAGCAGGCCACTGACACATGAATGGGGGCAAAGAGAGAGAAAGGAGAGAAGAGAGAGTGAGGGAGGAAGAAAAAAAAAGAGTAGACAACCAATTTGGGAGTAATGCAACTAAAAACTGACAAGTGTAATTTCATCCATCTGGGCCGATGTGTAAAAAGCGCTGCTCTGAACATTCCCCATGATTCCCCCTGATTGATCTTCCCCCGGTTTGAAACACCTATTATTAGCCACGAGCCTAATAGCACCAGGATGGCTCAGCGCTCTCCCAGGGGCCAATTCTCCGGTCATCTGCCTCTCACTCACCACAGCTGTGGAAACCAACCGGGGAGGGGGGAAGGAAAGAGAGGGAAAAAGGTGAGGTGTTAGGGTTGGGGGAAACAGAGGAGTAGGGGTAGAGTGAATATGAAGAGGGAGATGGAGCGAGCAGAGGGGGACAGGGATGGAGAGGAAGGGGGCTGTGAGAGGAAGGTGGGCGTGATGAAAAAGCCAGAGAGTCAGAGGAGAGGGGTGGGGGGGGGGGGGGGGGGAAGGGAGACAAAGAGACAGAGTTATTTACAAGCATTTATATGCTCACAAGTACAAGAAAAACAGTAGTCTTTAATGGTCAGTGAAATTAAAAACACCAGAAGGCATCACTTGGTGTTCATCTCTCAGTCTTACAGATTTACAAAGCTGCACTCACATGTGACATTAATCATAAAAAATTGGCTAAATGAATCAAAACACCCATCCTGAAGGATTTTTGGGGGGATTTATTCTATAATGTAGGCTCCCATGCTCGCCTCATTCTCATCTCTTTCCATCTTTTTGTTTATTTGCTGTGATAAAATAACTTTTTTAATCTTCACAGCCAGCCTCAGACACATTTTCATTACTGGGTGTTTTAACTTAAAAACAGGAACCCAGATTAATTTTTTTTTTTTTGCATTTAGACACAAACATAGTTCTGGAATTATTTATATTGCCTATTTAAACAACTTCAAGTGGAAGTCTAAACATGATAATTATATTTTATTAAAAAGGAAAACTGGGATTCTTTATGAGTGCTGTGTTTAATGACAATTTTAAAAGGCTTGTAATAGTTTACAATCACACTGTAGTGTCATCCAGATTTAACAAATGATCCCTCCATGATATTGAACTGCTCCTTTGGGATCACACAAAAATATCCATTTTAAATGTACGGTTTGTTTAAATGCAGCAAATATAGGCCCGAAGACGCTCCACATCGGATATGAGCGGTGAGAGAATTTGCAAAGTGAGTGAGAAAATTTGTCCGTCTCGTCTTTTGTGGTGATTTTAAGCTACGGATTAAGGTCAGAGGGCATCTTTTAATCACCCCTTCAGTCTTTTTCATTGAGTGAGCCCTCAGGTAAGGTGTAATGCATTTTCAAGGACGGCGATGACCATAATTGGCTGCCTTCACTTCAACAAAATGAGCAAAAGTCCTGAAAAAAAAAAAGATTTGACAGTTCGGGGTGAATGAAAATAAAGGTTCTGAGGGTTCTCTGGGCACTGAATTGATAACTGATATTATGAGACTGTCCGCGGACATAATTTCCTGCGTGGCCAAGTTATTAAGATGATTTAGGATCTCAGATTTTCCTGCCCACAAGCAGCTGATGAGCCAGTTGTTAAGGCCAAAGTTAATTTTAGTTGATTTACTTAATGACAGGCTTTTTATTTTCAGTAATGGGACTTTTGTCTTAATGTTGTGGGTCAGAAATCTGAAGGCTCT
Source organism: Menidia beryllina (assembly GCA_013363375.1). NCBI lineage: Eukaryota > Metazoa > Chordata > Actinopteri > Atheriniformes > Atherinopsidae > Menidia > Menidia beryllina. Next base: position 1,286,470 of record JABUIW010000029.1, read on the forward strand.
TAGTTGTTGAGCCTGAACACTTGAAAGAAGGATGATCATTTTACTGTCAGCTCTTTGTTGTGAGGCAACACAACAGAATTTGCAGCACAGTGTTTCAAGCCTCTTCATTATCTGAATTCTATGTTTACTTGATTTGAATGAATAACTAACCAACAGAGCCTTATTGATTTGCTGATTATTATAGTAATAGCCACAGACAGCAGGACAAAGACATAAAACATGTTAACTGTTTGTAAAACATGTTTTTATGGACGCATTCATTGAAAAGCAAAAAAAAATAAAAGGGCCACAATTTTTCATGATTTTCCTGTTATTCTGCAAGATCAAATTCAACAGAGCAACCTGTGGATCATGCTCGGAGATCGGATCTTGCTGGAAAATTGGGCATTTCTCTGGATCAGATTATTTGTAAAGTCTTTGCACTTTTACTTGACACAAGTCATACTCTCTCTTGCATTTTGACACCTTCTGCAGACCTGGAGTTTGATCTCCAAATAACACCCCCTGTCTTGACAACAAGATCATCATTTTTTTCTTTTTTCTTTTACGGAACGATACTCTTAGTCACTGAAACTTTCTGCGAGCTCAACAACCAGCTCCTGATGGAGGCCCGGCCGTTGGGGTATAGCAGTGTCACCTGACCGGCGGCCCATGAGAACCACAGCAGCATCTGAGGGGGGGGGGGGGGGGGACGGCCTTTTTCCTCCACACAGAATTTTCACCAGGTGTGACTCCCTTTCTCTTCGCTTTTCTTCCACTCCACTTCACACTGAGCTCTTAAATTTCAGGCTCTTCCACTTTGGGGGCAATGTCTGCTATTGTGTGTGCTGCATTTCCTCCAGTGGGGCGTTCGTGGCTCGTATGTGGGCCAGAACTTTTCCTGTGTGAATGCACACTGGTTTGTTGTTCTGATTGTGTGCCAGGACATGTCACTGACTCTTTTTTTTTTGTTGTCATAAATGATCATTTGCATATTCCCTCCAAAGCAAAATGCCACTTTTAAAACTGAATCTGCTGAGCATTTACTTTTTTTCCTCCTTTTTTTTTTATAAAGGTGAACTTTTACTTCAAAGATTTTAATTGCTCAATGATGGCTTTGTTTATCCTTTTCAAAGCTGAAGGCCCCTCGGTCATTAATGTCCTGTTAAGATTATACCTCACAGGCCTCCCACCCATTAACGTCTATAAAGGCCTTTCCTGAACTGGCTCTTATTATAATAAAAGGGTGAGACAATAGTCTACATTGCATGATAAATATGTGATGTGATACTAGGAAAATTTCCTGATCCAGCTGATCATTTTTTTTAACAGTCAGGCCACATATTGTATCACATTGCAGCTTTAGGGACCCCCAGTTGTGATGGGACACGCTATCATTTATTATAGCCCCCTATGTAAGGGTTCACCCTAATCCAGGTTTCAGGTAACATAAGCACAGTGTCAGGTGTGGACTGCTGGGAGGCTTTTTTTTTTCTTTTTTAGATACGAAAATAAAACAAACACACATGACTGGCCTGCCATGACTCAAAAATAATCCTCACCTATTTTATTGTAACGAAAAAGAACAGAAAGTGCACGAAAAAAACAAAACGAAAACAATACTCACATTTAAAGTTGATCAATATCAAACGTGTTTACACTTATATTTTATTATATATATGTATTAATTATATATGTATACATATAGTCAGTGTTGCGTTCAATTTTTAAATCCAAACTCGAGAAAATCACCATTGAGCTTTTACTTGGACACATGATGGATGTTATAATTTTGAAAATAGTTCTGGAGCAAATATTAGCAACAGGAATAATGTTAATAATAATGATATTGTTAGAATAACTAATATTGCTAATGGCAAAGCGAACCATTTCTTTTGTGGGACACATTTGTGGGTTATTTAACAGTTTTCCGCTCTCAGAGCTGCAGAATTGTGGCGCTGCTCTTCTCCCCGCTGTGACAGGTTTCTGTTCCTTTGTGCTTTATGGCTAAACATTTCAGGAGTTTGCTTAATGCTCCTCGTTGTCAACTATGCTTTCCTAATTCCTGCCTTTCTTTCTCTCTCTCTCTCTCCCTCTCTGCTTCTCTCTTCATCTTTTACAGCAGATGAAAAGGCGCTCTAATTATTTCAGGAGGTCGGGAAATAAATGATTTTCTTTCAAGTGCAGGCCCGGGCCTTGGACTACATTAAAAGCCAACCATGTGATTTGCAACCGCTGAAGTAAAAAATAAATAAAAAAATCACACTGCTGCGTGAAAAAAGGGAGGAGAAAAACGGGGGGAAAAATGAGGAGGGTGGATTCTCGGCAAAAGAAAATTGTATCTTTGTTTGCTCCCTTTTGTTTACCGGGAGATTCTTTCTCATTTCCCTTCTTTTTTTCATTTTTACTAATTCATTTCAATGGCTTTCAAACTGGAAAATGGAAATGTTGCCCTCTATTTCAGCGGCAGCGTCCTGGCAACAGAGCAATTTTCTATCATCAGGGATAAACGGCATCGAACAGTACATTCTGATAAAAAAAAAGCCCATGATTGCTGGCCTTCCTGTCTGTCATCTACAGACCAAATCCTCTCCTTCAAGACCGACCACTGTGCTGTCAGACCTAATAATGTGCCGTATTAAGTCGAGAGGGGAAAAGGGGGGCCTGTGTGCTGCACCCCAGGGCCTCAGTCTTATTTGCCACCAACATGAAATTTAGATAAACTTTTTGGAGATAGCATCTTTGTTATTGCACCAGACCAGACCTCTGGGTTTTCTTGCTCACCTGAGCTTAATCAACAGTTTAAACCAAAATCAAAAACGTCATTATTGATATTTTTACTCCAGGAAAAATGCTTCAAGCACTTGTGCACCCCGTCGTTTTTTTTCTTTTCACAATATCATCTCGGTTTGATATAGCCAGTGATCAAGTGGGGCTGTTTTTTCCAACACCACGCACTCGTCCTTCATCTTCTTTTTCTTTTTGCTTTTCAAGAAGTAAACGAGAAGAATATTCACACACAGAAACACCTTTGGGCCGCTGAAAACCGAGTGATGCAATCACTCAGGTGGACCTGAACATGCAATGAAGCAAGGCGACAGGAGAAACAAGCTGTCCTAATTAGGCCACGGGCCCTGAGTGGGACCAGTGCAGCTTGAGCCGTGCCAAATTAAATCCATTAGTCTATGAGAGGCTGTGAAGACTCAGTGGTGCAGGGCTCTGCCTATTTGTGGTCATTTAGCTCCTCTTGCAGCACGCCACACTGGGTCCATCTGAAGGCCCTCCTTCCTGCACCTGGGGCCATGCATATGCCAATTTTGCTATTTACTCGCGAGATAATGCCTGCGTAATTTATGATGCAAAACTTATTGTAAACAGTCGTCCGCCTGGGAGAGCACGGTTCCCTCTATGACCAAACCACGCTAATGTTTCTTGGTGCAGTTGCACGGCTATTACAAAAGACATCAAAGCTCTGCATAAGCAGGGTTTTTATTAGTGGGCCATGCGTAATTTAGATGCGTAAAAAAGCACGAGGGGAAAAAAGCATTATTTGGTTACGGGTGAATTCTACTCGAGCATTAGAGGCTGGTTAGTGTTTTTTTTTTAATCATTTATTTTTCTTGTTGGCTGATGCGTGAAGGGACTCGAGTCGCCGTAAAGCATTTTGTTCTGACAGCTGTGTGCGGTATGCATCTGCCACTTCCCACCCTGCGTGCGCACGGCAGAGATGGAGAAGCCGACGCCTGGCTGTCTGTGTGTGTCTCTGCGCTGCGGAGAGGGAAAGCATGTTGTTTAAGTCCCAAACCGGTCGGTCCCCGAGAAGCCCGAGGAGGTGGCTTTCCACATGCGAGCCAGTCCATAAGCTACAGACCGCAAACACGCAGCCGTTCGTTACAGCCATCACTTGTGGCTCCGCTGGAACACCGTGTGAAAAACGCTCAGATATGATTAGCACGTGTGGCCAGATGGACATAAAAAACAAACAAATCCAGACTTCTTCTTTTTCTTTTTTCCTTTTAGGATTTTCGTTTCTAAATCCACCAAATGATGTGTGCGATTACATCCCTTTTTCCCCTGTGCGTAAAAACGCCCCAAAAATGCCTATATCCCATCGACTATGTTAACCACAGCATAACGTCAGGTGTCATTTGTAAATGCTGTGCGAGATATTGTCAGTTTTCAATGTTCCCCATCCCAAACAGTTGATGTCAGGGAAATCCTAGACCTGATGCAGCCCCAGCGGTGGAATATTGGAGTGATTTTAGAGAGTCATTCATCAGCGTTTAGAAGACAGCTGGAAATAAAGACCACTTTTGTTAAGCCACCATAGCCATTGATTGTGCTGAAGGTCAATCATCTACTTGGGGACAAAGTGATTTATTTGCAGCTGTTCATTTCGTGATTGACATTGTGACAATCTGAAATCTAAAGTAATTTCTCTCCAGGAGGAGGCTGCGAACCATTAGATTGCAATATTATTGGGGAGTGTACAGGAACAAGGAAGAATGATCCAGCAGGTGAACTACGCGCAAGCAGCAGGAAGTTTCATCTGGTGCAATTTAAGGCGAATATATTTTCTTAATTAAAAACAAAACAAAAAAAACTGCAGAAATACGGCAGACAAATTTGTCCAATCGATAGCATTCTGTTGTTTAAATGCATTTTTCAATCAGACGCTTGCAATGAGCCATGTCTTAGATTCAAATCGCCAAGTTCGAGCATGTCGTGTTTCCTCTATTCAAGCAAATCTGTTCTTTCACCATTCCACTCCTTAATCTCAATGTACACGGAAAAGCCTCCCAACAAGAGGGACACCGAGACGCTGACATCTATCCCGCGACATAGTCATCCCGTGGTGGCGCACGCATGATGCAGAAAGAGAGAAGAAGAAAAAAAAAAACGAAGAAAAAAAAAAAAAACGAGGAATGAGGATGTCTCCTATGATCGAGCCCCATGGGGTTTCTTAAGCCCGCAGGGAAGCAGCTAACATCACTGCAAAGCATGTCTGTCTTTGTGGCAGCACTCAAAGGCGATTAGAAAAGGTAAAGGATCTGGTTTCTCCTCTGCGTGTCCAAGTGGAACACAGGCAGGGGAATTGGCCACTATGTTAGATCACTGAGGGGTGACCGAGGTGTGCAGGCTCCCACAAGGCCACCGTCGGCTTGAGATGCAGGATTATCAAAGGCAATAAAAATTGGTCATCGGGAGACAAAGGTGCATTCAGAGGAAGCTTTTACCTGTAGACCTCCTGACGGCAAATACTACTCCGGTTTTGGGAAAGAAAGTCTTCCATGGACGTGCAGAAATAAAAAAACCAATCCGCCAGAGTGTCCTCTGCTCACTGCCTCGCTTCTGTGCTCCTCTCTGGGTCCGCTGCTGTAAAATGATTATCCGGCTGGGTTGTGCACTTTTTAAATCCCACAAAGTAAATAACAACCATAGCTGACGATAATAGCAAGGTACCAAGTTCTTGTTTCAGAAAAGGAGAAAATTGAAACTAAACGCTGCATTTAGACAACCATTTTTGATAAGAGGATAATTGAGGCCACACCGGCGTATAATTAGGGGATAATTTATGCTATATCCACTTTTATTCCACCCTCCCAAAATAAATCCAGTCCATAATCATTACAGGCGAATTGTTCTTAATTTTATGGCTGCAATTTGAGTAAAGTGTGGCCGCTAATCAAATAGGTTTTCCTAGTAACTTGATTGCGACCATAATTATTTTTTCTTCGCCTTTCTTTCTTCCATTTTTGTGAAATCCCTAAATGCAGCACAAAATAACATGCTGAAAGTTGCGAAAATATGATTTAAATGCCTGGTGGATTGTCTCGGGGGGGATAAGATTTTATTTTTGTTTTGGAATCGAACATCGCAGTCCTCTGATGCAAAGTGTGTAATTTACATATGCTGAGGACCCTATCGGGCCTCATATTACAAGAGGGATAAAAGACACTGTCAGTTTATCTGGGTATCCACCCTTCCATCTGCAAAATAACCTATTGTACCTCAGGCATATTGTTATTTGATGTGTCACACGCGCTGCATTTTGTATTGTCTGAGGATCTTTAATCATATGGTCAGTAGCCCCAGTTATAATATATGTTACTTTTTGGGGAAGGGGAGGGTGAGGTGTAAAGAGGGGACCGCTCATTAGGCGACATCAAAGCAAAGTCTGCAAAAAAAAAAAGGAAATGGAAAGAAATGTGTGTTTTAATTTGTTGGTTGCTTGAATAAATAATAGATTTTTACAAAACTAACTTGCTACAGAAGCTTCAGGCCCTTTTGCAGCTTTTACACCTGTTTTGTAAGTTTTGGTATCATGAGAGTCAGGGGAAAAAATGAATAAATCATTAAAAAATATTTTTTTCAGTGAGTCATAGCTGCTAATATCGTCACAATATTTCATATTTTTTTCTTCTGTTTTAAGCTAAATATACCTAAATGGTGTGTCTGTGGTGCTTTCCCATTATTAGTTCCTCGGGAAGGAATGACTTAAAGCTTAATAAAAGTGCACCGTGACGCGCGCCATGCGTAATTTGGAGCTTTGTGCTTTCAAAACAAAGAAGAGAAAAGAACATTTGCTATCGAGAACCTCCAAAGAAGCTGATTTTACGCGTGAAGCTGGTCTGTATGGGCATTAGGCGTCTTTCCCACCACATATTATTTCCCCCTGTAGTTGTGGTGGAAGCTGGTAAGGTGGGTTAACTCCAGCTCAAGTCTCCGTGAAGCGCAGAGCACTGATGACGTTGGGACGAATGACCAATCGGGAGGCGCTGCCCTTTGGAGACAAACCATTTTACTTGTAGTGTCTACATCAAGTCTGGAGGCAGAGGCTCAATTTTAACAGAATCCACCTTAAAATCTCTACCTTAACTTATGCCTACCTTCCGCCACTTTGAGTGAGAATATCACAGGACAAGAGAGGGGGGGGGGATAAAGACGCCTGTGGGAAAAAAAAGCGGGTGTTAATAGGACAATATCTGCTCGCGGTGGAGAGGGAAGAGAGACAACAGCACAGCGAGAGAGAGAAAAACCGATTTGGTCTTGAGAGAGAGGGGGGTGAGTGCTCTCAAGGCAGAAAATTCGATGATGACCATGACTACGATGGCTGACGGTCTGGAGGCTCAGGACTCATCCAAGTCTGCTTTCATGGAGTTTGGACAGCAGTCGCACTCACAGCAGAGCTCCCCGTCGATGGCCGGCGGCCACTATCCGCTGCACTGTCTGCACTCCGGCTCACATGCCCACCACCAACACGACAACACTCCGTACCCCGGGAGCAACACCTACAACAGGTCGCTGCCCTACCCTTACGTGAGCCACCCGCACCACAGCCCCTACCTGCCGTCCTACCACAACAACACGGGAGGACAGACAAGGTTAGACGGCCCAGGTAAGAAACCCGCTTTTCACCGGACACAAAGTGGGAAATAGACGCCGCGTCCCGTGCGTTCCCCGGCCGGCGCCTGACGGCAACCAGTAGCCGGGAACCTTCCTTTTTTTTTTTTTTTTAGTACGGATCAAACCTTTTTTTTCCCTCCTGGTGTCGTGCACGCACCGTCGCGCTGCCTCTGCAAATTCGTTTTTGAAACGCTGAGGAAAAACCGTGCGTAAATGGCAACGGAGGAGTCCAGATCCACCCTTCTTTGCCTGCTCTTTTCTCCCCCCCCCCACCCCCTTCTTCGTCCCGTTTAGCGCTCCTCACCGCAAAACCTGCTTTAATGGCCAGGGTGTGATCATCTCGACCGTGCAATCCTCACCAACTACTCGTGGAAATTAGGCAGCCTGCAGCCTTGAATGTTGTAATTAGCATTTAATTGACATGTCATTACCAGCAATATCCTAAATATGACAGCGTACGAGGACCGTGGCTGCCACGGCACGGAAAGGCAACGGGCGACGTCAACGTTTATCAGTTGGGATTTTTTCATTTTTTATACACTTATGTCTCTGTCATAGAGACTGATCTAACGTGCCAGTGTCCCCCCCCCCCCCCCCCCCCCCCCCTCCCTCCCCAGTGCAGCATGAGCGCGACTTGGCCGTGGCTTCCGATTAATGACGCTTGTTTGTTTTTGTTGCAGAGCAGCAGAAGACGACAGTGATCGAAAACGGGGAGATTCGTTTTAACGGAAAGGGCAAGAAAATTCGCAAGCCTCGGACAATTTACTCCAGTTTGCAGCTCCAAGCACTGAACCACCGTTTCCAGCAGACACAGTACCTCGCTTTACCGGAGCGCGCCGAGCTGGCAGCCTCTCTGGGACTGACACAAACACAGGTATGTTCCCAAATCAGATCAGATCCGCTTCTCTAAGTTTAATTTAGGTCAGCAGCTCTCAAAGGATTCCATCTCTCTTATTATTGGTTGTATTTTCGTTTTCATTTCTAACATAAACCCCCTCCTTTGTCGTTTCAACAGGTAAAGATCTGGTTCCAGAATAAGAGGTCAAAGTTCAAGAAGCTGCTAAAACAAGGCAGCAACCCGCACGAGAGCGACCCCATCCCGGGCTCCATGTCCCTGTCCCCTCGCTCTCCCACCATCCCCCCCATCTGGGACGTCTCGGCCTCTTCCAAAGGAGTAAACATGCCGGCCAACAGCTACATGCCCGGCTACTCTCACTGGTACTCCTCCCCACACCAAGACTCCATGCAGAGATAGACTGGCGAGGGGGGAGGGGGGGGGGGCTCCGGATCACCCACCAACGTAGCCTACATTTTTTGTGTCAGCGCGGATGAGACCGGATGCTGAGGGAGGAGAGAGGGCTCTGCCTGCCCCTCTGCTCCGGGCCGGGAGGATAACGCACGGCCAAACCCCGGTGCGGTGACACAAACAAAGGGGACTAACCATATTTTTAGCATCCATGGCTGTTCAGTGGGCTCACATTTGTTATGCTGTCATTCATGTCAACGTCTGAACTTCAATATACCAAATATTATCAGTGACTTTTTTTTTTTGTTTTTTTGGCTCCATTGGAGCAAAAGACTGCATCTACTCTCCATGAGCTGTGGCGCTCAGATTATTTTTATTTTTATTTTGTTTTTATCCTGCCATGGTGGACTCCTGACTGCTTTGATTTTTTTGGTTTTGTTTCTCCAACATGCAAGCAAATTGTCTGTCTGTAAATATGACCTGCGATTTTAGTTGTACATACACTTTTTATGTTTTGTCAGATTGAGTAAACCGTGACTCAAACAGACGCCTGCTGTCGCGTGATTTCCCATTTCCACAAAGAGAAAAAGAACACAGAATCGCATCCATCTGAGGCCCATATTTTTACGCTTCAAACTAGGCCCACATCACACCAGAAACAAGCCTATTTTAGCCCCTCTGTTGCTTACAAGCTCACACCAGACAGCGTGAGCCTAAGTAAAATGCTACAAAAAGCCCCTTTTTCGTCAGACATTTTAAATAAAAACCCACTGGGCGACGAGGAAAACGCCAAAAGCGTATAGATTTATCAAACGTCAGAGGAAATTAACTTACCCTCCATCGCTGCTGTCTGCATTCACCCCGAGACATTTGCTCCAGGTCCAGCTTATCTTGTCATTTCACCCGCAATTATTAGAAGTATTGACAAAATGTTTTCTCCCTTCCCTCCGTCCTAATGCAGGCCGTTAAATGCCAAGCTCCACGGGATCGATGCCGAACAAAGCAGCCAGCTGCAGCGGCGTTCAATATGAAGGAGATATTTGGGACAATTTGTGGGTTTTTATCCAAGTGAGGCTTTTTTTTTTCACCCCCTTTCTCATAAATGCAGGCATAATTAGGGTAATTTTTGATGTAGCCCGCTGATTACAGCGTTTTTACCGTCAAAGATAATTACCTGTAATTTTCTACCACTTTTAATACTAAAAGGCATCTTTATTTGGATTTGAGGTAGCACAGATGGAACAAAAGGGGAAATTATTCGGTTATTCATATACAAATTGCCGAGAAGAGTGAGCGCTCGGGACATTATCTGAAATTACGACGCTGAAAGGCGCTTCGCGCAGCTGTCAAGTCGCGGATGTCCCACTGGCTGCACTCTCAGCCCTACCTGGGGCCCCCATCAGGCCGGGGGGCCCATCTTCCTGCTCCCGAGCCGTGCTGTGGCTGCAGGGAGCCACGAGCAAGCAGTCGAATAAACATCAACAAAGACGCGTTTTGTTTTTTTGGTCTTTTTGCGCATTCAGACGCGAGAAATCTCGTTTTTTTTTAATCGTGTTTTGCAAACGGAGAAAGGCTTTGATGAGGCAGATTCAACGAACTTTTCGTAGATAGTTGGATAGATGCATATTAGGAAAAATACGAGGGTAAAGCAACTGATGGTGGCGATGGGGGGGGGGGGGGGGGGTGTGGTTGAAGGGAAGGATGTGCCACATATAGTCCACCATCAGTAGCTGATCTACTTCTCCCATGAAAACCGGAAGGCTGGACAATATTTCACACCACACTGCGCCATAACGAGGGGAACCAGCCATTCACCGAGCAAAAAATGACGATCATATCTATTTTTTATGAAAATCCAGATTTAGTCATAACCTTCTCGATTATCCTGACCGCTCGATGACTTCCACCCTATATATAGTATGAGACCTGCCTCCTGTGGAAAGGATCAGGGCTGAATAGTATAAGACTCATCCTTACCTTAGTCCGCTTCTCTAACACAGACTAACCCAAAAAAGCTCCTGCTCTGCTTTACTGCTGGTGGTTGAATAAGCAAATCCAGGTGGGAAAGTGTTTGCACACCCCGGTAAGCTCTTATATATTGCCTGCAAAATTAGCTGTTATTACTGTCACTGTTTAGTGATGGCGAGCTTGGAAAAAAAAAAAGAAAAGAAAAAAAAAAGCCCTCTGCAATCAAGAACCAAGCGCATCTTTGCAAATTATAGGTAATTGTCAATGTCCAGATTATGATAATGGAGGCCCCTAATCCTGGAGAATAATTATTGTGGAGTGTTACAGTTGAAGCTGTCCAGTAAAGCTAACTGTCATTATTTAGACTCGATTTGCAAAACGGGGGGAAAACTAGCTGAGTGGAAAATGTTCGCTTGAAAATAAACGGGGGCTCTCCATATAATGGCACCACTAGTGTGTGTGTGAGAGTGTGTGTGTATGTGAGAGTGTGTGTATGAGTGTGTATTAGTGTGTATGAGTGTGTATGATTGTGTGTGTGTGTGTGTGTGTGTGTAGGAGAGTGAGGATAGAGAGAGAGAGAGGGGGATAGTTGGAAAATACACTGTATAGGAGAACTATGATAATGTGCACGCGTGTAAACGTAACTGATCGCGTGCACGTCCATTTCCGGAGTGACCCGGACGCGTCGTGATGACCGCCGTTCACGCCACAGCAGACACGAAGCCCACAGCCGAAGGCCCCGAGGGGCTTCTGCATTAAGAAACGCTTTGTCTGCGCTTTGGGGCGCGCGCGCTTGGAACGCGTGCACAGGGTGCAACCAGGAAGAGGACTCGGTGTCAGGTGGAAACGGTAACATGCACGGGTCAGCGTGCAGGTCAGACGCACGTACCGGTGGGTATAAAAACGCTCGCGCGCAGGCCAAATCTTTTACGCGCAAATATCGTTTTAAAACGTGCATCCCGGAAATAAAAAAAAAAAAAGGCTCTGAGCCTGACACGGTGTCTGTTGTGTGTTTTAACCGTGTTTTATTGTACTTCTCGCACGTGCGCAGCCCCACGCGTTGGAAACGTGGAGGTTTTTTTCCCACGTACCTTCCTATCTTTTGGGTTTTTTACCCGGAAGGTGGGCTGTGGCCGCCGGGAGTGGCAGAGCTCTGGAGCCGGTCTACCCCCACAGGAATGCGGATTGTCTCAGATCTCCGTGCCGCCCCCCCCCCCCCCCCCCCCCTCGCCTCCTCTCTGCCATTCAGAGCGGCTAATTGTAGGGGACACAAAGCGAGGGAGACTGCGGAGTGTCTGCAGCAGGGAGAAGGCATTTTCCGTAGAGACGACCTGAAAGACTCAATCTGTCCTCACCAACACACCAGAGGAATAAGACCGTGAGCATTCCCTCTCTCAATCAGAGACAATATATGACAATATACAATAAAATATGGTATAATTAAAAAGTACAATATCAACCTATAATCTCAGTTCATGTGAATCTCACAAACACTCAACATGGGCCACCTGAAGAAAGACTAAACTGGATTTAAAAGGCTATAAAGGGTAGCTTAATATTCTCTGTGTTACACATAAAATATACTCATAAGTCACTTCAGACAGAATTTGGTTCTTTAATTCTAAGTATAGAAAATAATATTTCTTCTCTAATTTATTTTCAAATTCTGGATAGAGTCTCCGGATCCAAAATTGGAGATTTTCACAAAACAGCAAAAAATATTTCCAATGCAGTTTACATTACCAGCGTTCTTGAATAATAATGATTTTAAAAAAAAGATAAGCAACAATGTGAAAACAGAAATAGCGAGGCGAATAACAGATCAAAGCTGCTGGGCTGTACACAGAAAAGCTCCCCTCTGCTGTGATTTACAGCGTGTCACCTGAGGCGCGTGCATCCATTACGTCCTGCCTCTGCGGTCATTTTCAGAAGGAATAACCGAGGTCTGAAGGGAACAGAAACAACCAAATGGAGGCAGGAGGTTTCAAAGATCCATTGTCCATTTAAACGTTTAATAGTCTTCCAAAAAATGCAATAAATTACATGCACACATTTACACATTTTACACGTTTCCTCTATGACTGTCATCAAATACATTGCATATTCCTCTGTAATGTGAACACGAGTCCCATAGAAGGAGGAAGGGGGGGATTAAATGAACAACAGGGTGTTTTTTGTTTTTTGATTTTTTTTTCTTTCTATGCGTATTTTTTTTAATATAACGTCCCAGCTCCGAGAGCCAACGAGTGTTGTATCGAGTTAGGTGTCTGAAGGTGGGAGGCCATGGAGCTGCCGGCGGACGTGTACCACGAGCCCGTGTTTTCCAAAAAGTTAGAGGCGGCCGTGTTGATGTTTTGTGGCTGGAGGCTGTGCGACCTGGAGGGGCCCTGCGTGTCCCACACGGCCGGGGACTGGGGGGAGTTGCAGGCCATGGGGTCGCTGGAGCTGGGGCTGTGCTCCGGAGGAAGCTCCCCGTTCTTCATGATCTTCTTCATTTTCGAACGTCTGTTCTGAAACCAAATTTTGACCTGATGAGGTTAAAGAAAAAAGAAAAGAAAAGACGGTTAATGATGCGGATTTAAAAGACAAAAGATACAAGCTGCGCAAAAAGACGCACAAAGGCCCGGATATTCATCTATGTGAATTATTAGGATTTAGAAATATTTCATAGCATTATTGATTTTTTTTCCCCACTCTGGTAAATTTCTATTTTTTTTATATAAATCCCACCTGTGTTTGCGTGAGTCCCAGCGACGCCGCCAGCTCGGCTCTCTCCGGCAGCGCCAGGTACTGCGTGTTCTGGAAGCGCCTCTGCAGGGCGGCCAGCTGGAAGCTGGAGTAAATGGTTCGGGGTTTTCTCACTTTCTTCGGCTTGCCGTTCACCATCCTCACCTCCGGCTCGCTTATGTCTTTTTCTGTTCGAACACACAAAACAAAAATGAATGGCTGAGTGAGCCTAGTATAGATTCCCGGGAAGAAAAAGAAAATATCTTGGCTTTTGGGTTATGATAAACGCGTAAAATTGTTGTTTTTTTTTATTTAAATAAGGACTGTTTAACCAAATATACGTACACGTTTTATATAATTTATTAGAAAAAGCCTTAGATAACAACACATTTGACTCAAGGGATTTAGTATCAAATGGCAAAGTTCTTGAGGTAATGGAAATTTAAAAGCAAACAACAAATAAAATTGGATTTTTTAGAAATTCAGTTACTTGATTTTAATGGAGGCCATTTACAATACTAAAAAGATATATATAGTTATCTATGTCCGTACCTTGTGGACTCGGTTGGGCTTGAACTCTGCTGTAAGTCCCGGCATATTGGTGGTAAGCAGGCGTAGTATACGAGCTGTAATCACTGTAGGATTTTGTCGAGTAATTTCCCGCAGATCCGTTTACACCCGAGTACTGGTACTGGTAGGCGTTGAGAGGCTTCCCGTACGAGGTGGAGCTGGGCGAGCAGTAGCCGTGAGGGACTCCGGCGGCCGGGCTGTAGTAGCCTGAATCTGTGGCTGACGACTCGGGTAAAGTGGGAGATTCCTGAGACGGATGGTGCATGGTGGAGAGTTGAAAGGAGCTCTGGAAATCTGCAGGTTTCACACTCGGGATCCTCCGATCGAAAACTCCAGTCATGCTTCGCGAGGCAACGACGCGAGTTTGTATTGTTTAATCTACTAGAATGTAAAAAAAAAAAAAAAAAAAAAAACCGAAACAATAATAGTAGTAATAAAAGACTAATCAAAGCAGCCTGGTCCAAAAGCGGTGTGGAGACTATACTCTCATTGTGTGGAGACGCTCTCAGGCCGTCGGGCTCTGGTGAAGACTGCAGCCAGCCTCGCAGCAAAGACTTGGTTAAATCCTAAATCGCGCTCTTACGCACTGCAGGGAGGATCTGGTTCCATTGGCCAAGGCGCGCACAGACACAGCTACACCCAATTCCCTCCGCCAGCTTTTCTTATGTGGGGGGAAAATCACTTGGGCTGTGAGGCTGCACTGTCGTGTTTTTATACTATCAATCAATGGGGGCAATTAAAGTGTTCCCAATTTATCAGAGCGATGAATCTCAGGGACAAAACCTCCCAGCTGAAAAGGCCCCTGCTGCAGAACCCATTTGTCTTCACTTTTCTTTATTTAAGCATGCTTAAATAAAGAAAAGTGAAGACAAGCGGAATTAAGTTAATTCGTCCTGGCACACGTGAGCGTGGAGTCAAATATTTTTGGGCATATCACGTTGAAATAAATTACACAGATTCGATTTATGATTTTTCAGTTTTTTTTTTTAAACCTGTCGTTCCCCAAAGCATTGTTAGTCCAATCTAACATACAGTAAAAGTAAATGGTGTATTCGACACTATATCAGCTAATTACGATATATGTATGCTGTTTGTCCATGACTAGATCATTGGATATTACATATACAGCATTGTTTTTAAGTTTTCAGACCGTTGCAGAGTAAACAAAAACTATTCCTGGCCATACGCTCAGTGCATTCAGTGGTGAACAGCGCCGACAAGTGGACAAACCGAAATACTGCACAACGATTTATTCTGTAAACCCATAAAGGAACACAACTTTTTCAGGTGCATTTGTTTTTATTTCACTTTACAAAAAAAAATAAATTACAGGTCATATGGTACTCATAAGCGTGTTTTAAAAGTATAACTGGAAATTATTTAGGATTTTAACATATAACAATGTAACCACCTCAGTTCATAAAAATATAGGCTACAGGTTGCTCTCACTGTCCATCACTTTGATTTTTATCAATAAACGACATCTAAAATGATTATTTAAAAAGATATAACATAGCCTAATCATCAATAGCTTGAGTTATTTCTACTTGTATATAAATACAAGTAGAAAGTCTCAAAATCAAAGTCTACATAGGACTCCATCTTAAACTGAATTCCTCTAGAAAACTTCAATCTGAAATTTCAGTACTCAAACACTGAGGCCAACTTTTCATTTTGAAGCGTTTTGGGGCTAAAAGAAAAACATCCTATTGGACGCTTGTTCCGGCTGAATGCCCCGGAAATACTTACCCTACTCCTGAACCACTTCCTGTTGTGGACAGGCTACTTTTAACCTCCAGCTTCTTTAATAGTGCAACAAAGCACGCTCTATAACGTATAGACATTTCCTAACAGACCAATGAGTGAATGCTAAAATTATTCCACACGCTTTCGAGTCAACGCGGAGAGAGAGAAAGAGAGATTGAGAGAGTAAGAGAGAGAGAGAGTCGTGCATGTGACGTCATCACAGAGGTCCACGCGCAAGATAACTCACCCCCCCATCCTCTTTTCAGCGTCTGAAACATGGACATGTATCTATGTCTATGGTCTGAAATGTAATAATTGCCACGAAGTGGATGGTGTGATATTAAAAATGTGTTCAGTTCTTTTTGGGGAAAAAAAAACAATTATATATATGCATGCAATTTATATACCATCTGTGTCAGAAAGCAGCTTACCCAAAGCGTACTTTTCTTCTTTTTGGGGGCGAGGTGTTGCTTTTTTCTGAACATCATAACTACTAAATGTTTCACGCCGTCACTCACATCACGTCTTAATTGCTGCTGACCCCCTTGGAGGGCTGACTTTGGCTTTTTGGGGATAACAATTCAGTGGCCATTTTCATTTTATTTTGAAAGAGGGGTTGGGTGTAGGTTAGGCGTCCTGACTAGAGTCGAAGCCGGAAGTGGATGGGAGGGATTGCATTTGCACCACATGGGTCTTTTCTGAGCTATCTTTTTCTCTGCTCCTGTTTTGTGTGGTGGGGGGATGGGGTCGTACCGAGGATGAGAGAGTCCAAATATTTACCACTTGGCTAACTAAATATCTTTATTTACCGAACAGTGTTTCGTCCAGTACTGTTGGACACATACGTAATTGTTGGCTTCGTATGAGTTTAGGTTCAGTTTGGCCTTCGTAGAGTGGAGTATCTGCACATCCACAACACGCTCAAAAAGTCGACAAAATGTATTCTGCTGGAGGTAAGTATTGCGGCTAACATTAGCATCGGCTAAGTGATGCAGCTAGCTGAGTTAAAAACTCTGCCGTTGGTTATATGTTTCCTCGCTACAGTTAAGTTAATAATTACTCAAACGCACTCAAATGCAGCAAGCTTTTCAATTCGAGGGCTGTTCCTGAAACTTATAAAGTCCTTTCGGCGAAGAACATTTCGTCCCGGTCTTAAGTGGAGGCACTCGTACCAGAGACAAGCTTAGCTAACGTGCAGCAACAACAAGCTGCCGCTAGCTAAGTTAGCTTTAACGGCTCCTCGTTTTCTCAACTTTGGCCCATTTATTTGTGTGACTTGTGTCCAGCGATCACACATGGACGAGGCGTACATTTCTCCGCCAAGCATAGAATTGCTTGAATATAATATTTTAAACACATGGCCTCTGAAACACACAACATTTAGTTCTCACAATTTCCCCCGGCCGGCAATGCTACCTAATCTCATCAGCAGCCATAGCTGCCGAACACAAGTCGAGTTTTGTTTGGGTTAGTAATTTTGCCTTTATTTAATTGTATTTTAAGAAGCCCAGTTTGTCTCGATAAGAGTAATTTTGTAGTTTAATCACTGTTTGACATAAAAAAGTAACAGTGATTGTAGTCCCAATGTAAACAAAATCAGAAAGTAAATGTTTGCTGAATATTTAAGCCCCACATTCGATTAATAATCAAACAAAGGCAACGGAACAAAAGTTTGCTAATTTGGAAAAAAGTAATTATGGGAATTGGTCTGAAAGAATTAAAAGAAAGAAGGAATAAAAGTGGCAATAAGGGTAACAAGAGGGGAAAGTCGTGTGCTGTTAAAAACATAACATTTAACTCATAAATGATAGCACAGCTGACAGGTTAGCAACATAACTGTGTCCAAATTAATGTTCAGACCTAGGGAGTTTAAAATATTTCTACCAAGAAGTTCCACCGCTGTGGCATGATGTGTTTCCATTAAGTTCAATACACGGTTTAAAAGTGTTCGTCGAGGCAGAAAATAAGGAGTGAAAGGTCATGATATTTGGGCCTCCAGAGAAAACTTCTTCAGTTTGTGTAAAGTAACAAAGGAAAGCATTACTCACTGTAACAGCTGTAAACTTCCTCCTGTTTTGTTGTTGCCATGATTTTCAAAAACGAGCACACATTTGTCATATTATGACGTGTATAACTGTCCACTCAGATTCATAATAAACCTGTATTGAAATAAGGAAATTAAAATCGGACATTTTTAAGTGAAAGGACACCACCAGCGTAAATTCAAGCATGTTTAGCTCGTCAAAACTCTCACTTTCATTGATTTTCTCTTTGGCCTGTGAGCAGGTGGCGCGAAGGTAGATAAACGGCAGTGGAAGAGTGTTTTACTTTCATTTGTGCAGGATTTGCTTTCTTCGTCATGGCAGGCTTCTTTTTTTCTTTGTAAAAGGTACATGTTTGAGTTGAAGTGTAATGGAACGGGGGCTATTTCCAATCGAATGGGTGGCTACGCCTGCTTTAGATTGCTGGCTTGTCCGACACCTTCTGTGTGCATAGTGATAAGAGTCCTTTGATGGTGGGTGATACTGCTGTGGAAGTGATAACAGAGCAAGGCCTACTGGAATGACCCAAGAGCTCGCAGTTACATGTTCAAAAAGATGAGAAGCCTTCTGTGGTTTCCTCATCTTTTAGCAGACTGTAGTACTGTACATCATACATTTGCGTTTTTTACTTTTAGGATAGTGAAACTTAGATTCTTGGCTGTATAAGTGTTTGTTTCAGGCCCAGTAGACTGTAAAACTAACATGTCGTGTTTGTCTTTTGCAGCTCCTGAGATGATCGAAGGACCTCGTTCCTCCGGGTCAATAAGCTCTGGTAAGATTTCTCCACTTAAAAGCTCACTGAACTACTGGTCCCAGTAGTGGTTTGGTGTACATAGGGACATGATTTTTTAACATTATACGAGCATCATAATGTTCCTTCAGGGGAAACATATTTATTCATCTACAACACAGTCACATATAATTGGTTCTATTTTGTATTCAGCAGCTTTAGCGGACTGTGTCTGTCTGCAATGCTTTAACTGTCTCTTTTTGTGCTCCAAATTGAAGTGCATTCAAGTGCAATGTAGAGGGCTTTTAATTAAAATGAACAAGTGCATTTAAAGAACCCCTATACACTAAACGCAAACTGACAGCTAATTCTAACTGAAGAATCTTTGAATTTTTTTAAAGTGTCTAAAGACCCCAAAAATTAACAGAGCTGTCTACATTGAAATACCAACAATGAAATAATTTGTATGAATAATGCTCATTTTTCATATTAAATGATATTTCTTGTTGAGTAAGGCATGCTTTGATTAAATTGTATAAATTTGTTTAGACTACTTAAAAGCCTTTATTTCGGTTGGTTACACATTTGTGTTGTGGAAATATGCTTTTGTTAAGAGCTGCAGCTGCAGGCATAGGTTAAGTCTAAGCCAATTTATTTCTATTAAAGCTTATTTACAATGTAAAGCATCCAAAAGGACCATGCCAGCTTAAAAATTCACAGGAGCCTTGAACATTCCCAACCACTGACCCCTGGCTTGGTGTGCCGGGACCCTTTATGGGTGTTCATCTGTTTGAATGAACGGAGCTGGAGCAGAAAGATAAGGGTATGAAGGGATTAGAAAGTGTGCCCTGACAGAATGAGGCATCTGAAGTCATAGATATGACGCTTCATGGAGTAGCATGTCTATTAAAGTTGGAAAAGAATATTTAATAAATAAAGATACTTCAAAGCCACTTTCCACATTAGAGAGGAATACATTTCTGGTTTCTTGCTCATGGTCTGATTACTCAGCCAGTACTGATTGGTATCTTTTTATTTTATTTTTTTCTATTTTATTTAGAATATTTACTCCAATAAATAGCCCTGATAATCACTGCGGCGTTTGCCAGAGTTCAAGCTTATTTTATAATAGAAAAACTTAATATTATAGACCTGGTACCTGTAACTCTAATCTAACTGAGTTTTGTTGCTTTTCCTCCTCCCACCTCTGTTAGACCCCCCATCTTCCCCTGTGCCAGAATATGTGTTCAAGCCACCATCACGACCTGACTTTGGCACCATGGGCAGGACAATCAAGCTCCAGGCCAACTTTTTTGAGATGGAAATTCCCAAATTGGAGGTCTATCACTATGACATCGACATCAAGCCTGAGAAATGTCCCAGGAGGGTCAATCGGTAAGTTTTTTTTTTTCCGGATCCGCAGATCACTGTCTGAAATGTCCTGAGGATTGTGGTGATTCATCTCCTCTCGTACACAGTGAAATTGTAGAGCACATGGTCCAGCACTTTAAAACTCAGATCTTTGGTGATCGAAAGCCAGTGTACGACGGAAGAAAGAACCTTTACACGGCCATGCCCTTGCCCATAGGCAGAGACAAGGTACATAAGATTGAATCCTCTGCTTCTTTAAAAAGTGAAGACAATCCAGGATTACATCTCCTCTTCTCTTTTCATTCTGATGTAATTCAGGTGGAACTTGAAGTTACAATCCCAGGTGAAGGCAAAGACCGCAGCTTCAAAGTATCCATCAAATGGGTTTCCTGCGTTAGCCTGCAGGCTCTACACGAGGCACTATCAGGACGGCTACCCAGTGTCCCCTTTGAGACTATTCAAGCATTGGATGTGGTCATGAGGCATTTGCCTTCTATGAGGTATGTGTGGTGGGAGTTGTTCGCATTGAAAAATCAGCCTTCCATGATAATATTGTAAATGTCTTTTTTGTGAAATGCAAAATTGGATCTGATCTTGGATTTGAAGGTGTTTAATTTGTTTGTCCCAGCTACTGCTCGATAAACGTCTGATAATGATATGATCTGTTACAGGTATACCCCAGTTGGACGCTCTTTCTTTACTCCTTCAGAGGGATGCTCAAACCCACTGGGTGGTGGGAGAGAGGTGTGGTTTGGTTTCCACCAGTCCGTTCGGCCTTCACTTTGGAAAATGATGCTCAACATTGATGGTAATCTATCTGTTGCTTTGAAAGAGTGAATTAATTTTTGGGAAAGAGTAAATTTATTCGTTTCTGTGTGTCTTATGTCCTTGTGCCTGTTTTGTTTACAGTTTCAGCCACTGCTTTCTACAAAGCTCAGCCTGTAATCGAGTTCATGTGTGAGGTTTTGGATTTCAAAAGCATCGAAGAACAACAGAAGCCTTTAACAGACTCTCAGCGGGTGAAATTTACTAAAGAAATCAAAGGTAAATAAAGCTTTAGACAGAGCTCAGTTGTCTTGAAGTAGTGATACAGATCTTTTTCTTTTCTTCCTTTGGACATTTTAATTAATTGGGTCAGTAATTCTGACCTAATAACCCAGTTTAGATTTAACATCTTTCAGCTCTATCTTTTCAATCTTATTTCTTCTCTGATCCCTTTTTAATTCCCTCATCAAGGTCTAAAGGTAGAGATTACTCACTGTGGGCAGATGAAGAGGAAGTACAGAGTTTGCAATGTGACCAGGAGACCAGCCAGCCATCAAACGTGAGTGTCTCCTTCTCTTTAGTGACTTACATGCTGGCTGTTGTGCTTTTGAACCTGACGTTTTAACATCAAGAAACATTTAAACATTCGAAAGTGAGACACAATGAGTCCAGAAAAGTGTTCTGGAAATATAGATTGACTATTTAAAAAAAAAAAAAGCACAGATTAATAATCCAAATAACCTTTGAAACACTTTTTGTCTTTATCATATTAGGTTCCCTTTGCAACAGGAGAATGGCCAAACTATTGAATGCACAGTAGCACAGTACTTCAAAGACAAATACAAGCTCATCCTGCGATACCCCCACCTGCCATGTTTACAGGTGGGACAGGAGCAAAAGCACACCTACCTCCCCCTAGAGGTAAGCATCACAGCGCTTTGTGCTTTCAGTGTTTGTTTAAGGAAACTGTCTTCAACTACAGATGGTTCCGTTCAAAGCTTGACTTATCTTTGCTTTACATCGACAGGTGTGTAACATAGTGGCAGGACAGCGCTGCATAAAAAAGCTGACCGACAATCAGACCTCCACTATGATCCGTGCTACAGCCCGATCAGCACCAGACCGTCAGGATGAGATCAGTAAACTGGTGAGTCAGTGTCTGCTGAATGCAACAGAGATGTCCACAGCATGCTTGACAACCACCAAAACCACAAACCTTTCATGCCACTAGTTTTCAAAACATTTGTCCACACAGGCTTATTCAAACTCAGCTAAAAGAGTTCTATCGTTGCTTATTGGTCAGATGTCTGTTTATATATGCAATACAAACAGCTTTCTGGACAAATAGGAGCATCTTAATTGATTGTCAGCTCTTCTTTTATTGTTTTCTTCAAGATGAGAAGTGCCAACTTCAACACTGACCCTTACGTTCGTGAATTTGGAGTGATGGTCAGGGATGAAATGACAGAAGTGAATGGCCGCGTCCTCCAAGCACCTTCGATACTTTACGGCGGCAGGGTATGTTGATGATGCAGCTCCAGTGCGTTCATGAGTGTCTGCGCTGTAATGCAATTCTCATTAGGTTTTAATAAAGTATGCCGTTTATTGTTGCACAAACTAATACGTTTGCTCATTTGATTTATAGAACAAAGCAATAGCTACACCCATCCAGGGAGTTTGGGACATGAGGAACAAGCAGTTCCACACTGGCATTGAAATCAAAGTGTGGGCCATCGCTTGTTTTGCCCCTCAGAGACAGTGCACTGAACTCCTGCTCAAGTAAGTGAGATTCTTAGAAAGTGCCAGCTGTGGCCTAGTCCAGTTGTTTTTCCAGCCTTTATATGTTCAGGCTTCGTTGGATTTTCTACCAGTTAGTAGCCTAGTGATATCAAAAGCTGTAGGCAGAGTTGGCAATAAACCATGTAGGATAGTGAACTCTGTATCACAAATGTTGGAGCAAAGAATGGGCTGCTGGGACTGAACAGAGGAGACAGAAAGGACCCAGGGGAAAAGAAAGCTTTTTCAGCTGTTGATAGAAATGTTTAAGAGAATAGCTTTTTATAACATGTCTGGGGTTTCAAATGTTCATCTGGGAGTGCAGCAGATGTTATTTTGTGCTAATGTGTCCCATTTAACACAGATATGCAATGGCATGTGGATACCATGTACAGCTGTTCTCTTTCTCGGTTCATAAACAAAGCTTTGTTCAGTTCATTCTGGTCTTTGGCTGGATGGGTGCAAGTCTGTATGTTGAGTTTCTCATGTTACGTGCCAAGTGTAAGACTGGCTTCATTTTGCCAAGTTCTGCTGTACAAAGTGCAATTCCCTTCTGGTTTAAATTGAAGCTACAAAAATTAAAAGCTGAAAATAATCAGAGCCCATTTTGAACTTGTTTTGGAATCCCCAAAGCAAAGCTTTAAATAACACATTTTTATTTTGTCAGAGCTTTCACAGATCAGTTGAGGAAGATATCACGCGATGCAGGAATGCCCATCCAAGGTCAGCCTTGCTTCTGTAAATACGCCCAGGGAGCAGACAGCGTCGAGCCAATGTTCAGGCATCTCAAGTACACCTACCAGGGCCTCCAACTGGTGGTGGTCATCCTACCGGGGAAGACTCCTGTTTATGGTGAGGGGACAAGTCACACACTCTGTTCATGTGTAGTAAAAACATCCCGACTGTTAATCTAAAGACTAAAGAATGACAGTAAATTCTTCGTCTGACCTGTTTTAAAACCCACTAACCCTTGCCACCTGGGGTGAATTTTAATTATACAAGACAAACAACCAATCACAAACTGTACTGGGAGCACAGTCAACATCACATGACGTCAGCTGTGTTCTTTTATTTTCTGCACCGGGACTATAGACGTCCATGTTTGTATTTATTTTGGTGGATTATTTAGAAACTGTCTCCACACTCTCCATTATCAACATCTTCTATTTGAATATTTTCCCATTTATATCCCCCAGACTAGCAAAATAACAGGATTAAAAAAAGTATATATGATACAGTTAATTAATACCAGCATTGTTGATATCCTAAAATGGTTTTGAATAGTAAGTGAACCTATAAAGACTCAGCTGTACACCTAAAGCTCATCTAATTGGTCGCTCCTGGTTTTCTGTTTCCCAGCTGAAGTGAAACGTGTCGGAGACACGGTGCTCGGCATGGCCACGCAGTGTGTGCAGGTGAAGAATGTACAGAAGACAACCCCTCAGACTCTCTCCAACCTCTGTCTCAAGATAAACGTCAAGCTAGGTGGGGTCAACAACATCCTCCTCCCACAGGGCAGGTTGGTGGAAATACTGAAACACGCATTATCATGACGATCCCTTTCAATACAAGCACGATTGAAATATTGTCATCACATTTGTATTTTTGGTGTTTATACACGTCTGCTCTGTGCATTCCTGTCCAGGCCCTTGGTGTTCCAGCAGCCAGTGATCTTCCTTGGTTCAGATGTAACTCACCCACCTGCAGGAGATGGAAAGAAGCCTTCCATTGCTGCAGTGAGTAGCACCACTCCTTCATGCGAAGATATAACTGTTTTCCTCAAGTGTAGCAAAGCCTGCTCTCTAAGTGTACCAGGACTTTTTTCTGTTTTTTGCACTCCTTTGGTGGTTTTGCTATTAATGTCCAGTTTAAAATGGAGAGTTGCTCAACCAGTTGGACTTGCTATTAAAACTCGTCTCAGTGGTGTCAGTTTCCTCAGCTGGAGTACCTGAGCCAAAGCGGAGATTGTTATTTAAACTTTTTTATTAGCACCTTTGTCATTCAAGGCTACGCCGTCTCACATTTTAAAAATGTTTTTTCTGTTCCACCTTAGGTGGTTGGTAGTATGGATGCCCATCCCAGTCGATATTGTGCCACAGTGCGGGTTCAGCAGCACCGTCAGGACATCATCCAGGACCTGGCAAACATGGTGAGGGAGCTGCTCATCCAGTTCTACAAGTCGACCCGCTTCAAGCCCACCAGAATCATCTACTACCGAGATGGCATTTCCGAGGGCCAATTCAGCCAGGTAATATTCAGATCAGGGAGGATGCAGATGTGTCAAAACATTTGGAACATTTTGAGAAAAGAACTCGGTTGGAGCGTGGTTCTTTTGTTGTTTGGGATTCTTTTGTAAATGTTCATCTTCGTGTCGTAGCACTTCTTAATCTTTAAGATCTTTTGGCTTTTACTCCTGCAGGTTCTCCAGCATGAGTTGCTGGCCATCCGTGAGGCTTGCATCAAATTAGAGAAGGATTACCAGCCTGGCATTACCTTTGTGGTTGTTCAGAAGAGACACCACACGAGACTCTTCTGCATGGACAGAAACGAGAGGGTCGGTACTTTGTTGTTGTAATGTGGGGCTCAGGTCAGATTTTACCTGGTTTAGAGTTAAGACCATTGTCATTTAGCTTGTGACAATCTACTTTATGGACAAACAAATCAATTTGTTTGCTTGTTTTTTCACTTTTTGATTGGAGAGACATGTCTCGCATAATGAAAGAAAAGCTATCGTGATGTACACATGTCAACAAGATAGCTGTGATGGGGCTGGTGCAAGTTTGCGAATTTAGTTGCCGTCAGAAGTTCTTCTGCCTGGTAATTCCCATTTTAATGTGTATTTCATACAGGTCGGAAAAAGTGGCAACATTCCCGCAGGGACGACTGTAGACACCAAAATCACACACCCCTCAGAGTTTGACTTCTACCTTTGCAGTCATGCTGGCATTCAGGTAAGAGCTGGGGCTCTTTTAACAAGTCTATATGAAGAAGGTGGTCAGTTGTTTGATAAGTACACATACACCGCCCCCGTCACCTTTGTAGGGAACCAGCAGGCCGTCTCACTACCATGTGCTCTGGGACGACAACCACTTCTCATCAGATGAACTGCAGGTCCTCACCTACCAGCTTTGCCATACATACGTGCGCTGCACCCGGTCCGTGTCCATCCCCGCACCGGCCTACTACGCCCATTTAGTGGCTTTCCGGGCTCGCTATCACTTGGTGGACAAAGAGCACGACAGGTGAGACTTACGTCCGTTACTGTTCATTCCTTTATCTGCGCACCCAAGTCCCCAAATTAATAGAAACGATCTCTTTCCAGTGCTGAAGGCAGTCACACTTCAGGCCAGAGTAACGGACGCGACCACCAGGCCTTGGCCAAGGCTGTTCAGATCCACCAAGACACCCTACGCACCATGTACTTCGCCTGAGAAATAACAGCCCCAGGTTTGCGTGGGTGAGGCCCCACTAATGGGACCCCCGCCCCCCCTCGCTGTCCCACTGTCAGCTGTAGATAGCATCGCAGTTGCATCACACTGTGATCTCCCTACATAACAGATCTGTCAGCTACCCATAAGTCTACAATTGTACTTAAGCCCTTATACCTACCCAAATCACACCAGCTATACACTGTAAGATGCAAAAGGATGCACATAGCTGGAGGAGGTTTTGCCTATGTGTCCTATATTGGTGTGTAATAATTTGTTGTCTGGAAATATGTTCATAGTTGTGAGAGAAAATGGTGAGGTTTTCAAACTGCAAAAATGATCCACCTTTTCTAAACTAGTGGGCAATAATAGCATACAGTGGGGTGACGCTCACCATCCTCTTCCCGTTTTCGAGTGCTCAGGCCTCTGTGCTTAAAGGGAGAAGAAAAGTCTAAAAATGAGGGTTTCCATTTACAGTTCATGTACCTAATTATTTAATCCTCTGAAATACATTATTTACCAGCCAATCCAAGCAAAGTGCACTGAATATGATGGGTACTTCAATCAGGACAAAAGTACTTAATATATTTAGAGTTGTTGAATTTCTTTTTCCACATAGGGCACTATGTGATGAGAAGTGCCATTTGAGACCTCCTTCCTTTTGTCACCTCTGTTAGAAAAGACCTGGTAGTCGGCCCACATTGGTCCACTTGGTTTCTCAGTATTTGCCCATGATTGTTATGCCAAATCTGGTGACGGCTAGAAGAATCTTGTCATCAGATTAATCCTCGAATGACGATAGTTAATAGTTAATTCTGAGGGGAATCATTTAAGATCTGGACTGGAAGAACAGCCATTCGTCTTTGACCGACTCTTTAGTCTGAACCAAGAGAGTTGCATCAGTAATCATCACACCAAGAAATCATATATTGGGACTGGTTCCCTACAAGTAGACCTTTCTAATGTATACTGAGCCGTGTTAATGAAAGACACATGATCTGGAAGTCAGCAGTGGGGAACATGATGAAATCCTTTTGTTTCTTTTTGTTTCAAAATCTTGTTTTTCAGTCATTTTTACAGAGAATAAGCGTGTAGCTGACTTACGTTTGAAACAAATAGGCATTTGTAAAGTTTTTTTATTGTTTTTTTTTTTTTCTTTTACCCATTAGCCCTGGTTATGTTTTCAAATGTATATAGTATCAGAAAGTGGTGTCATTGTCATAGTGGGATGTTTGCGTGGCCTCTCAGTGTCCAGGCATCTGGTACATTTGGAGTTTAAGCTGCAATATTCAAATTGGAACAGAGCAAATCTTCATCAAAGAACCTCTTTTCATGTACAGTCAGCTCCAGAAGTCGGGAGCAGTCATCGCACGGAGACTTGATGTTTATGCAAATGACTTTTTAAGAGTCTTTTTACTCTACAGAAATGTTGCCAATAAGGTATACTTTGAATAAGCTCTCAGTGGAGACTGCTGAAAAATTTTAAAGAACTTTTTTAAAGGACTGGCCCACGTGTTGTCTAAATTAAATATTTGTATGCTCATTTTAACAGCAAATATTCTCTTGCCTTCCAACTCTGCTACGATTTTACTAATGAACCTAATACATTTTAACTACTTTAGTTTTCCTACAAAGTTAAGTTGGCAAATTCAATTCACCTTAATTGGAGGCGAGCAGTTTATATTTTCTAACTATGCATCATTTTTAACAGATTTAGCAGAGGGGCATCTAACATGAATTGAGTCATTTATAGAGGTAGACAATCAGGGCTTACTTTTTTTGTGTGCGCGTGTGTTACTTTTAGTGTGTTTTTAAATGTATTGCATTTCGTAGGGTTTTGTTAGTGATTTTTCAGCATCTTCATGCCTTTCGTACAGGATGAAGTATGTCTGCGATCATTTGTGGTCATATTGTAGATTTTATAGCCTAAAGATTTGGTTTATTCTTTGTAACACACAACCTTTCCCAGCCAAGCAAGATTAAAGACTTTTACATGATTACTATTTAAAAGATAAAGAAGCACAAACGGGGCGTTTTTGATTCAAGGTGCTAGGAGCTTTCACTGTAAATTACATTTATATCCTCACTGGACCAGCCCACAAGGCTTTTTAGTTGAGTGCTTAAAAAGCCCTATTAAGAATCCTGTCTCTCCGTAAATTACCTTATTTTTTTCCCTTTTGCTCATCAGTTGTACAGCAACTAGAAATCCGACTGACTGTGTTTGTGGGGCATTCTGAAAATCATGTACTTGATATTTACTGTTATGATGTCAATATTGTTCTTATGGGTGCTGGTCTCACAACATGTAAATTTGGATGCACTTTTGATAGCAGAGTATCGGTTCGACTTCTGTAGATGAGTACCTCTCAGTCAAAGCAGGAGGCTCGGCCATATTGTTGTGACACTGGTGTAATTGCATGGAAATGGCCTTGTGTTCTACCTCCTGTTACCTGTTCAAGTGTTATGGTAACATCACACTGCAGGCCATTTCTGTATAATTACCCCTGCTATCTATCTAATTGGCATTGTTTGAGTCATGCATTGACAGTAAAAAAAAAAAAAAAAAATTTTGAACGCTCAGTGTGCATGATGGTGAACACGCTTCCTCAGTTTGTGTAGTTGTGTGATTTGTTTCTCATTGTTTTACTTAAACATATGAGGCAGAATGTGTTTAGTTTTCTTTTTACCTTTTAAGGACTTTTGCGCGTTAAGCTGTACGACCAAATTGTTGAACTATGTTTGTACCTACACACACGGCTTTCTTTGCTTCTTGTCCTTTTATTCTATGCACCACTATGATGACACTTTTCCGACTCCTTGGTTTCCCACCCGAGCAGTATTGCAGCAAATGCAAAGCCCTCCTCAGTAAGGTCAAAGGGATCGGATCCCAGTGATGCTCTTAGTCCTAAAGTGCTTGATTTTAATAGCTGAAAGAGGCACCCGATAAAGTACCATTTCAATACAGTAATGCATTTAATTCCTCTTGAACCCCCAACTTTACCAGATCTTATCGTCTCTATCTGTGACCACGGATGCCCCTGCATTACTTGTCACATGTTTGGATCCTGAGTTTTCAGACTGTCTTAGATACGTGGGTATGCAGCAACATTTCTGAACACTGTGCTCCAGCAGACCTAAATTGTGGAGCTAGAAAGTGAGATGAAATGTTTCGTCATTTCCCCGCAGCATCTCAGACATGAAGACTTAAAGGATTTTTTTTTTCTTTTTAAAGGGAGATGGGTTTGCATTTGTTGTTGCTGCCTCTTTATGTCATACATGACCTACACACCAGCACCTTATAATACCCGATCCGAATGGCATTGATTTAGCTGGACATGAAACTCTTTTTTTGGACAATTTTACTTTTGCACTAAATAAACAAGAGTGAACTTTGTAGCTATTCATGCATTAAGAATATTTATCAAGGAGCGAGTACCATTGCCATTTCTTTTGGTTTTTATTTTTATGTAATGATTATTTTTCTTGCTTCGGCATTGGTGGCTCTTAAAATTAAACGATGCAACCGGTCTTTATATGCACTCGCCATTTAGAGATAGCCAGACCAGCCGATCTGCTGAGACTCCACGTAGCCAGCCGGTTCTTTTTTTCTTTCCCAAAACAACCTAATGCCTTTAAAACAGTAATGAAAGAGTGACAATTTCTATTTAGTTCTTTGGGTGGATAGCCTTTGTACAGCGAGGTTGCTTAAGAAAAAAAAAAGCTTTATGCAAATCGAACTGGCAGGTGTTGAAAGGAGCCGCTTGTTGGATGTCAGAGTGCGGTGTGAGGGCGAGCCGTCCCAAACTCTTTGACCCGGTTCCTGTCCCGGTGCTGCGACGTGCATGTCGGACCCTACGTCGAGTAAGGCCTCCTTATATTCTAAAGGTCACCGTAGACTATACATATCAAGACGCAAGAGAGGCTTCTTGTCCTTTCTAAAAAAGGAGTCCAGTCAGGAATGTTTGTAAGAGCAACAAATGCCCCTCGGCCTGGATGAATGTGGCACCACTGGACAGGGGAAGCGGTGCAAGAGCTGTCGACGGTGCACACCTTAAGGGGAAACCCAAAAGACTTTTAGCGGGGGGCAATTTTTTTTTTTCTCCGTATAGACGTTCAGAAAAATTAGCACATTATTCTCAGTTTGGCTAACTTTCATTTGTCTCAAGCGTCCAAAACCTGGACATGGCAGGCTCAAGGAGTTTTTTTTTTCTTTTCTTTTTTTAAACTAAAAGGCATATCAAAAGTTAAGCCAATCACTTGATTCTTTTTTCTTTTTTTTTTCTTTTTTTTTTAAATTAACCAGCAGGTTTTCCTGCATTCAACATATTTGGCTAAAAGAGTTTGAGATCAATTTCAAGTATAAAAATCAGCCTGCCTATATATGTATATATATATTTTTTTCACTGGTCTTGGAATAATGATTTTAAATGAAGCTACAGCAACTACATGAACTTATTCCAAACCGTTAGCCTTTGTATAACCATGTCTTTTTCCTTGCTACTTATCTCGTAGAGAAACTTGTTGCTTATGTAAAAGAATTTGTTGTAGAATAGAGCCTATTTTTCCAGCTTCACAGTATAATGAATGTATTAGTCTACGTGGTTTGATATGTTGTTAAAGGTAGTTATTTAGCGCATTTACACTCAGCTTTGCGTCTTAGGTACAGCTCTTCAGCCCCACCCCCTTTCCTTTTTTTGTTATTTATATTTGATAATCCATCATTTTGACATCACAGCTAATATTGCTGATCCTCTCGTTGACTTAAGTCCTGTTTAGGAGCTGAACATTTCACACTGGTGTAAAGAGTAGTCATCTTTTCTGCTTTGGCTCTAAGTGTAAGGTGCTGTAACCGATAAGCGGTGTGTGTTTGTGCGAGTGTACATATACATATATATGTTTATATATATATATATATATGAATGTGAGGGTTTTCTTAGGTGTTTGATCTTTGAGTTTTGGCTCGTGCTTCAGCCCTCAGTCTGATTCCTGCCCAGCCCTCGCAGAGCTGTCCTGGAAAGAATTCCCCGAGCAGTCGCAGCGCCGCATAGAAAGGAAAGAGGCGTCTTCTTTCACGGTCGTCTTTCTAAAACCTTTTGTCGAGGTTTTTTTTGTTTTTTTTCTTTTTTTTTTTTCGGGATTGTTAAGCAGCTCATTTACCAGGTGGAAGGTTCCAGCCGGTATTTTTGGCCACCCATCCAGAGTCCTGTTCACACAAGTTTAAGTTTGCTGATATTATTGGTTTTTGCCACAAGTCTGAATTGTGGAATCCAACTTCAAATTGGATAGTTTACAGGAGGGGGGCCATTTAGTCTCAGGCCCCAATATCCCAGCGACTATTGCCCATAATTTCTTACACATTCGTGTGATCCCAAGAGGATGAATGCTAATGATTTAGCCTCTTTGGGGTGGCATGTTGGGCCACAAGTTGGTAAAGGTTACATACGGCACACTCTTTTTCATTGAGTCGCCACAAACGGAAAGTCGTAGTGTCCTCAACTCCTCTTTGGTCTGTGATTCGTCAGGTCATGCCAGTGGAAATCAGTGTGAAACTTTTAAAGAAGGCATTCATGAGGACGGGGTTAGGCTTCAGGATGAAGCTAATCGGCTCTTTGCTGAGATCTGTTACAGAGCTTCACACCAATGCCATCAAACTAATGTAATCACGCTAAACCCGTCTGGATATTTTTCTATTTCTTTCAACAAACAACAAAAAAAAATTTTGACAGGCGAATGACTCGGCAGTTTTATTTACCGACTTGGAAAATACTACCTCTAAGAAGGGTCAGGTGCTAGCTAATATTTTCCCTAATTTATAAGAATGGTAACAAAGTAAAATATTTTTGTGACCAAATCAGTACAAGACGATATCAGAAGACGACATTTTTTTTTTTTTTTGTAAAATGGAAAACAGGCTGATTGATGTGGTTTATTACACTTTTAGGGGACCAACTTTTCAGAACTGGGAGTGTTGCTGTTTCACACAAGTACTTTTTTTCAAAAGGAGGCAGCGACAGTGACCAAACCATCCAGCACTCGTACCGGATTTTTTATTTTTTCCCTCCTTTTTAAGATGTGATCATGACTGGATCTTTTCTTTAAAAAGTGCCATCGTAAAATTGCAATTCGCTTGATGATCGTATGGAATGTCTCTAATGACGGGGAGGGATTATGGGATGGTGCGTTCGGAGCAAGTCAAGTTGGCGTACGGGCCGAGAGTTTGTGCCGATGGAGGCGATGCTCGGCAGACGCGTTAGACTCTTAGCTGAGATTGCGAACGGCTTCGTGGTTTGACTTGGAGCCAGCTTTTCACTTTTTTAGTTTGACCAGAATGTCGAAGCAGTTTGGATTCTTGTGGATTTGTCGCTACACCACATGATCAAATGCATCTTTCTTCAACCCAAAGTACACGACTCACCTCGCCGCCATTTCAGCCAATGGTCAAAGATGTAGGTTTACATGTAACGAGAAACAAAGGGAATAGACGTTTGAACTTGCTTTTCAGTGTATCTAACCGTTCGACTAAAGGTACATGCGGCAGTGTGTGTCAGTTAAGTCCAGATTTAGCCCAAAGCGGTAACATCCAGCGTGTGTGTGTGTGCCTTTTTGTCGTGTTTCTCCTCTCCATTCGCCAGCCGACGGGTTCCACAGGCCCTCCTTCAGTTAAACGGCTGTACAAAATCTGCCATGCCACATCAACAAAAAAAAAGAAAAGTTACCTGCTTTTAATTATCATGCAACCTCGAGTGTACATGCTGCATAGAACGATCAGTATTTGTGTTTTGCACTTTCAAAGCAGTCTCATAAAGAAAAAAAAAACGTGCCCATATGAGATGGGGCAGAAAGTTGAAAAAAAAAAACTGACGAGGTATTTTATGCTATCAATAGGAATTATAAGGAATAATATGACTTTGAAAAGCTTTTCTAAAAGGTTGATATATCTATATACATATATATATTCATGAAGTACCTCATAAGCCTGATATATGCTGCATTGACCTTTTTTTTTTCCTCTTCTAATTTACTTCATATTGTAAAATAATTTGATTTTCCCATGAGGGGAGGTTTGAATGTCACAATGGGCTGCATGCGTGCCGCGACCACTTCACCCCGTAAAATTGTAATATGTAACATACACCTCGTGGCCAAATGACAATGTCTCATTTATGCAATTAACACACAAATGTCATGCAAATGTTCCTCAGCTGACGTATATTTATATTCTTGTGTGTCTTTTTTTTTTTTGCCTATTCCCCGTGTGTGTGTGTGTAGCCAAAACTGATTTGGTTTGACAACGAGTCGATGTGCACCAAACGTCTGTGTCATAAAGCGACTGTGGACTCAGGTATTGCGGTGAAAGGGCTGTTTCTGTGGTCTGCCACCCTGTCCCAAACCACCCCACCCCACCCCCCACACCTCCGCTAACCCTTTGTCTTAACGTAGCCGTCGAGCTATAACCGAAGTTCCTATTTGGCCTTAAAAGTTGAAGAAATTATGCACTACAATTTCAAAGACTTGACAGCTCGATTCCCGCGCAGACACAAAGCTCTACAGCGCCACGCCGTGTCGTCGCCATGTTATCTACCTCTTCTGAATGTAGAGTCTGTCCTGGAGTTGTAGGCGACCGCAAAGCTTTTCTGTTTCATTTAAGGATGACGGACAATCATCTGTGGACTATTTGAAGATGGAAAATTAACTCCCACCTCTTTCCTTTTGTACAATCGCTCCCAGGACTCTCCAGCCTCCCCCTCTCCGCTCTTTGTACTCTCTGTATTCTTCTTTATCCTCTCTACTTTTGCATCATAAGCCATGGAGAAGCAAAGTGACCAAAGTCTCTTGGCAAAGGCAGTCCTGCAGAGCCGTGTGAATTCAAACCTCCCATCATTTGTGTCATTCTGAGCTCATCTTTTGAGTTTTACATTTTAAAAAAAAACGATGATTCTTTCTCTTCTCTCCTCCTTTGTTTAAACCACAACATGCCAAAACTGAATTTGTTGTCATTCCTGTTCTGGTGAGGGTCTTCGTGTCGCTGAATTAATTTGTTCACATCCACTGCTAAGCTCCTTGTTCTTGTTGTAAAGCTGTAAGCTTTGATTTCTGTTTTACGTTTTTTTTTTTTTGTTTGTTTTGTTTTTTTTTGGTTTCTTGGTAACAATTATGCTTACAGAACACAAGATATGCTGTAGACCCTGTTAGGACATAATGTGAATACGTATCACTTAATATAGTTCACTCTCTGGCTTGACTGTAAGTTGCGTTAATAAATAAAAATGTTTAAAATGTATGGCTGTTGTGTTGTGTTTGAATACGTGGAGCGCTGCTGTTAATGCGGACGAGCTCCTGTCCAGAAGAAGGGGGCCTACACCAAATGTCCGGTGGTAAGGGATGGTGCAGAGTGCTGGAGTTGATTATTTATAAAGTGTATATTTCGAACGACTAGAAAATAGTCTGCTTCACTGGTGAAAACTAAAGATTTTTAAAACAAACGGTTAAAGATTAAACCAAGCTGCCACCTCTAATTGATCTGAGCCCGTTGTCTCTTTGGACTGTGGGCAATTCAGGTGATTTAAGAACAATATCATGGCCATGTTTTGTTTTTTTATATAGGTGATGAACCTGGGTTCACCACTTTTTTTTTTCCTGCTCTAGAGCATCACATCAGATACAGAAATAATTTAACTTAGCGCTTTATAGAAGCAACTTCATCTTTTGTCTTCATCATCATAGATGTCCTTGACAAAAGCCTTCTCAGATTAACTAATTCCACCAGTAGAAGGGGTCTGTTTTTAATCATTTGACTTCAGATATGTCTCCGGCCATTCTTCTGCATTCATAAAACCCTGTTAGGACGGAGCGCTTCATTCAAACCAAATCAGATCCTCAAACATCGAAGTCACAACTAAAAATTGAAAATTAACGTTAACGTGTACGAGTATCCCTTAACCCTTAAATGAGGCTTAACTAAGGTTCAGGAAAGTCTCCATGAGGTGTAAATGATTTAACAGAAAAGCAGATCCAGTGATTTCTTAAACTTTATTCATTAGAACTTTACTAATAAAATTTCAAACAAACATGTTGACATGGGGTTGATGTGAAAACACTTCAACAGGCAGTATGGCTGGCTTAGACTGATCTCGGGTTTATGAAATAATACACATTCTGCAAAGAATATCCATACAAGGCAACCTAATAGTCCTTTTTTTCCCCTCATAGAAAAGAAAGGCTAGTAAGCTACAGATTCCGAATGATTTGTAAAGGAAAGGAATCAAAAATCCACCCCCTTGTTTTTCCCCCCTCCTCTTTTCTTTCGGAAGAAAGACGAAACAAAGAACACACAGCGATGCCACAGTTTGACTGTTTGGCTTTGTGGGATGCGTGTACCATTTCGAGTGGCGTGACTTTCGTTCAGATTTAGGAAGTGAGGTTTTCTAACTGTGTTTGGAATTCAGTGTAGGGCTTTGGCATGCTACCACAATCAACAAAAGGACCATTAAGGAGAGAGTGAGGTTTGTGCCACGTTCACGAAAATCAAACATCGACAAGCTGGTTCATGAGGACGATAAAAAAAATGTCAAAATCGCGTTGTGACAGTCACACTGCGGACAAACACGATGATCATGTGACCAACCCTAGACTCTAAATCACAACAGCATTAAAAAAAAAGAAAAAAAAAGAAATAGTAAAACAAAACAGGACAAAATTGAGGGGTGAAATCATTGACAGGTCTGTTACAAAATCCTTTTTCTCCATGGCTCCGGAGTCGTCTTAATCACCGCCCGGTTGCTCCAGCAGGGGGGTGCAGTAGACAAGTTAAGGGCCAGCTACGCTTAAAACATTTAGGGATTCAGTGGAATGGAGATGAAGATGAAACATGGGCTGTTCAGACGTGGCGTGGATCCGTCGGCTGTTACCACCAGTCCCTGTCAGGGACTTAAAATGGAACCACGACAAAATAGAAAACAAAAAAATTAGACATCACTACAACATTAATTCAAGAAACATGGCCAGAGTACATCTATTTATGTTTTGTTTCGTTCCTCCGCGATATCCCAACGCTGAATAGAAAGATCTTTGATAAAAAGTTAGAAAATAAATAATCACTCTTTCCCTTTGAGTAGAAAAAAAGTTGCACAGTGTGCAGGCCCAAGAGGAGAAAGAGCAATCAGATTTCTTTTTTGTTGTTGTTGTCGTCGTTTCTCGGTAGCATCTCTGCCCCGTGCTCCTCGTCTTTGGCCTCTGTGGTCAGAATCGCCCGGCGGGCCACCGGGACCCCGGCGCAGCGCTCAGTACACCCAGTTGACCGGGACCCACTGGGGCTCGCCGCACAGTCTGTCCACGGCCGCCTGCAGCGTCTCGAAGGCCCTGTCCAGGTTGTCGTTGGCGATGGTCAGGTCGAAGTAGTGGTTGTAGGCCCTCTGGATCCTGGCGCTCTCGTCCACCGTCTTCCTGAGGTCCACGTCCTTTAGCCGGGGAAGGAAAAAGGAGACGGTCATTTATGGGGACTATAGCGCCGCCGGGGGGCCGTTGACCAGTGACCGCTGCCCAGTGACTGCTACTGGGTGACTGGTGACCGGTAACTGCTGCTGGGTGACCGGTACCCAGTGGGTGCTGCCCAGTAGCTGCTGCTGGTGACAGGTGCCCAGTGACTGGTGACCAGTTCCAGTGACCGGTGCCCAGTGACTGCTGCTGGGTGCCCAGTGACCGGTGCCCAGTGACCGGTGCCCAGTGACTGCTGCTGGGTGCCCAGTGACCGGTGCCCAGTGACTGGTGACCGGTTCCGAGTGACAGGTGCCCAGTGACTGCTGCTCGGTGACCGGTGCCCAGTGACCAGTTCCCAGTGACTGATGACCACTGCCCAATGGCTGCTGCTGGTGACAGGTGAACGGTGACCACTGCCCAGTGACCGGGTGCTGCCGGCTTACCGTGAGCTGCTTGGTCGTCAGGCCGGCGTCCACCACGGCTTTGTGCATGCCCTTGAGGGTGTCGAAGTCCGGCGCCGCGATGAACACAACGAAGGGCATGAACTCGGCCGTTTTCAGCACCTTCAGCGCCTGGAGGGAGACGGAGGCTCAGGTTACAACCCCAACGCCACGGCTACGGCCGCAGACCGCCAGCCCCTGACCTCCCGGCCGTTTGCGTACCTGCGGGTTGACGTCCAGGATGCAGGTGCGCCCGGCCGCCACCACCTCGTGGATGGAGTCGATCTTGGTGCCGTAGAGGTTGCCGTCGTACTCGCCGTGCTCCAGGAAGCGGCCGGCCTTCACGTCCGCCTCCATCTCCGTCCGGGAGGTGAAGTGGTAGGTGTTGCCGTCCAGCTCCTCGTCCCGGGGCCGCCGCGTGGTGTCTGACGGAGGACAGGAGCCCGTCACGCTTGGCTGGCTTTCGCCAGGCGGACGCCATTTCTAGATTTTTCTTATTTTTTCCCAGGACTAAATCAAAAGACGGCCTACACGGTATAGTGGTGCCAAAGCGGGTGGGATGGAGAACCATCAACCGGTTCTTGAGACTGCGACGGCCCACCCCCTGAGCACCAATCAGAACCAGGGTCTTCCTCTGGAACGGAGGGACTTTCGCTACTTCCTCATATATCTGCAGCTCGTGTCTGTCGAACTCTGTTGAAACGCATTTTAACTGTGAGTCAGTTGGAGGGAAAAGAAAAAAAGAGGAAGACACGAGCTGAGAGTCGGTAAAAAGCTCTCTGACCTGCGTTCTTAGCCGTTAGATACATCATCTTCTTCTTCTTTTTTCCAGCTATGGTGCCACAAAGTATTCCTGGGAAAGAGACGGCAGACATGTTAGCAACTTTCGGCCTGCTGGGGGCAGTGAAAACCTGATGGACCTCCAACGCATCACAAACCCTAAAGGAGGGCATTTAGAGGCCTACCCGATCCATCCAAGTCTCTGGGGACGAACGCTTTCCTCTTCTCCTCCAAGAACTGACTAGGTATGAGTCCGGTGGCGCTGCCCACGACCTGGCACGCCTGGAACGGAGAACGCGCGTTTTCAAACATTTTTGGCCCCTCCGTCTAAAAAAAATAAAAATCCGACGAACGGAGGACGGCTCACCTGCCACCAATTGGGATCCTCGCGGTTGACAATCTGGAGGATGTCGCCCCTCTTGAAGGCCATACCCGCCTCTCGACAGGGGATCAGGTTGTCGTTGGCCGGGTCGTAGTCGAAATACGGCCTCACGTACACCTGAGGTGGTCGGACACGGACGCCTGAGATCAGTATGTTGTTCGTTTCAGTTCCAAAACCACGAACCCTTTTTAAAATTTTCAAGAATAAGCCAGCTGAGGTGACCAATAAGTAAAAAAATTACAACAGTGCTTCTGACTGAAGCATTAGATTAAACAAACAGCCAGAGGAAGCAATAAAACAAGGCAGTAAAGCGTGTGCCGCCGTAGGGCTCTGAGCCACAGAGCACAATGGGATTTGGTTCTCATTGATTTTTGCGTTTTACTGCCTTTCATGCAATTCCAGCATTTTTAGCTTCGCGTCTGTCTAGATGTGAAGTATCCTCGGGATTCTCCACCGGCCCACGCATGAGAAAAAATCATTACTTCCTGTGCTTTCCATGCGAGGGTTAGGGTTAGCATCGCGACAGGAGGTGTGTATGTTTGCATCTGGAGTGAGTTCGTGAGACAGGCCGAGCGGTTCTGACCTAGAAAGCACGTGGAGTGTTATTAATAGGGCTTCCGTGGTTCCCATTCATACGCAGGGGGGGTTGTGGGAGGGCCAGATCGCCCGTCTGGCCACCAACCCGACATCTGTCACTGCTACCGTGAGTTGAAAAACCTACTACAGTAGAACCTTTACTAACGATCGCCTAAACATACGAATTTCCCAACTTCCGCATTGAAATTCGATCAAATATTTGACTTGACGCTCTATGTAAATTTCCAAAATATGAGTTATGACGTCTAAATCATAGAAAAAATAAATAAAATATAGAAATTAAATCAAAATAAATAAGCTAAGTTAGTTTAAAGTTCACATAGTGAAAGCTAGAGTAAGTTACGTTCTGTATTTCAGTCTCCACCTCTACCTCGGTTTGTCTCTAAGGTAAAGCACCAATAGAAACCCCTTTCTAATTGATTATTTCTTTATAACTTATTTCTTTTTACATCTCTCTTATATAACACATTTGTTTTATTGGTATGTGTAATTATCTGCAGTATCTATTTATTGTCATAGTGATGATAAATGTAATATTGTGTCTACTCTGTAAGTCGCTTTGGATAAAAGCGTCTGCTAAATGCATAAACCTAAACATAAACATCTTGGAGTTATCGTAGGTTTTTGGGATGTGGAACGAATTGTACGAATCACCGTGTATTCTTATGGGAATATTTGAATATTAAATTCGTATGTAGAGGTTCTACTGTGGAGTCGGTGGGGGTTGGTGTTTGCGTGTCCTCGCCTGCGGGGGGGCGGGCGCGTCCCTGTAGCTGGGCAGGATCTTGAGCGTGATGCCCCCGCTGCAGTCCTTCAGCATCTCCTGCAGCTCGGTGGGGTTGTTGCCCACGTCTTTCCCGTTGACCTCCTTGATGATGTCGCCCACGTGGAGCAGGCCCTGCCGGTCGATCATGCCGCCGTGCAGGATCCGGGCGATGACCAGGTCGTCTTTCTCCACGCGGAAGGTGACGCCCTGGAAAATAGGACGCAGGAACCCCCCTTTACCCTCTGAGGAGCGCCCCCCCCCCCCACCGGTCATCACCCGGAGCCTCTCGGGGGCTCGGCCTCTGCTCACCAGGGGCTCTCCGGCCTTCTTCCGGATGCCGATCATGCGCACGGCGTCGGCCTGCATCAGAGCGTTGTTCACCGCCGCGTCGTTGGCCGTCTCGGCCGGGGGGGGGACCTCGTAGCATTTGGACGCCACCATGTCGTGAGCCTCCAAAAGAGACTTGGAGATTTGAAAAAGGAGATTTAAATAAATAAGGGCAAAAGAAAAAACTTTGTCTCAATGCTAAAGATAAAACATTTGGAAAAATCACCCCTCCTACGTTCATTTCACTCTGAAATTTTGCCGCTTTGGTCGGGGTCTGGAAGAGACAAATGTCTGAAGACGCTGCTGTTTTCCAGTCTCACTTAAAGTAAAGTTACTAAAGTGAAAATATTTCCATGCGGAAGAAGACTGAAGAGAAAAACATGCACGGAAATCATGCGCGATCCACCACATCAGCTAACTTGCAACGAAAGTAAGACTGTAGAGTCATATGCCCAGTGCATGATGTCATATCTGTTTTCCTTTTCTACCTAGCCAGCCTCTCCCTCTGTCCTCCTCAGTAGGTCAGCAGGGTCTTATCTTTCGGCTTACGGCACAAAGGGCCCGGATTGGCTGCATGGGGATCAGGAAAAGAATTCCTATTGGTCCATTCTGCGCTAAGCCTCTGATGTGTCCCAGGATGGAGGTTAGTGTTCTACTAATGAACTAAAACGGGATTCAAAACATCAAATGTGGGCTTTAACTGGAAGTCGACTTTAATGTTGGGCATACGGGAAACTTATACAAAAACAAAAGTATCTAAACTAGTCTTGAGTGATATTATTACTTAATAATTCATCTTATATCACACAAAAGCGTTACCAGCTTTGGACTGGAAAAAGTGGAATGGGTATTAGTTTAATTATTGTCATTAGCAAGACAGGAAATGTTTATTTATTTATTTCCTATTGCGGTGCAACTGTAAAGTATTGGTTTAAAATGATTACAATGTGTTTGCATGGTAGCCAGCCATTTAGCATGCTTACTCTAAAGGCCGCTTAACGGTTACCGAATCAGAACGGACGTTGGTTGTGGGATGGCGTCCGTCTCCCCCTGACCGGGGTTTCGGAGTCTCACCTGGAAGTGCGGCTCCAGCAGGATGCGGGACAGCTCGGCCGCGCTGTCGTCTTTCACCTTCAGGCCGCTGATGTCGCCCAGGATCTCCGTCACCAGCTCCACGTTGTTGTCCTGCACCGCCTCCAGCTTCACTTCCTCCAGCTGCTCGGTAGCCTGGAAAGACAAAAGGGGGATTCGGGTTAGTCTGACGGAGGCAGGAGAAGTGGCAGCTGTTTGAATGACTTCGGATTCTTGCGCGGGGTTATTTTGAGCGGGAAAGAAGCCGCTGTCTGCTTTGTGTTACAGCGAGAGAAAAAAAGAAAAGAAAAAAGCTTCTGTTTCTGCAAGTTCAGGCCCTGCAGGGAGCAGTGGAGCGGTGGAAAATGACAACAGGCTGTCTGGCAGGAGCCCCCGCGCAGCTGTCCTCTGGCTGAGCATCCTGCCGACACACTACGTTTCACACGCCAGCCGTGCGTGTTAAAAACCGGCGTTTTTGCAACCGGAGATGCGCGGTCAGGCGGGAGTTTTCCTGCTGCTCTGTGGGCCAAAGCCCGGCCGTCCGGGGGCAGGTCGGTCCACTCGGCCCGCCCCGTGTGTGTGTGTGTGTGTGTGTGTGCTACCTTGGCGGAGCAGCGTACCGTGGGGCTTTCCATGATGCCGCGCAGGAAGAGCAGGTCGATGTCCTTGGCTCCCGTGGAGGCGGGCCGCTCACCCAGGTCATCCGTCGCCTGCTGCATGGCTGCAAACACGGGGAGGGGGACAGAGGAAAGTTTTCAGTGCACCAAAAGTCAATCGAGCGACATCAGTGCAGGTTTTTCAGCAGCTGAGGAGATACGCGCGGCCCACAGGTGACAGAGCCAAAAGCCCTCCGATTAAGCAGGGCTTTGCAAACCAGAACCGGACATTTTTGATCAGACATATCTGAGGTTCTGCACCAGAGGAGCCCCACCAAGCACGGCCAAATGTAATTTCCCACCGCACTCTGTGAGCACAGCTGTGAACCCCGACGTCGCCTCAAGAATTTAAAACAGTTCAGTTATGGCGAGGCTTAGAGAAAATATGAGATTCAAAAGCTGTAAGTTGGCAGACAAAAAAAATTTAAAATCTTGGATCGCGTTGACACAAACTAAGAAATAGGTGCGGACTGTTGCTATGAGCCAGCTAATGCCCTAATGCCAGGGTCTCAAAGCCCATGTAAGCCCATCTAAGGCACTTAAAGCCCTTGGGAACGTGACAGCATGTGTCTCCGTGTCATTATACACTTATGGGGGTAATAAGTATGCCCTGTCAGCACTTGTAAACAGTTGACTAACTATAATTTCTCTCTGTTTTGCTCTACTAACCCTCTATTACTCTTTTAACACAAAGTCATCCTCTGTCATAGTCTCTCCTTTCACTCCATCTTCAGGAAAGAAGCTGCGTGAGCCAAACTGCAACCGTAGAAATATAAATGATGAAATCCCGTGTATAATTCTATTATTTCATCAAGACTGTGCAGCAGACTGTAAGACGACGGTGAAGAACGCTAATCTAAAACTCGGTTCGGATACCCGGCTGTTATGTAGGAGCGGGGTTATTTAGCTCCCGTTGGGACCACACACGCTGTCCTTCACAGCAGAGCTGTAATTGCCGTTACAACCCCACACAAGCACACGCAAAACAATAAACAAGCGCTGATGCTCTGTGATGATTCAGGATCATGGAGTCAGTTGTGGTTCAAACCCCACAACAACCGCTTCCAGGCTTCAAATCTCCGACTCCAGTAAGACTAACATGCTGTTTTTGCTCTTTTTGTGTGTGTGTGTCTTTGTGAAAGACAGATAAAAGAGAAAATAAACACCTCCACACTTATTTCTTACCTACGTGCATCGAAGAAGAATCTCAGATGAAAAATAAACTGAACACATTAAGCACAAAACACACTCATATCATTCCTGCTGTGTGTAGATTTTCTCCGCTCTCCATCTTGACCTTTACCCTCCGAGATCACCGTCATCAGGTCCTTGACCACAGAACTGTTTGCTCAATCCCCACAAGGCTTGTGTACGTTGCTCAACCCGACAACCAATTGCAAAGCTCACTTTCCAGTAAGAGACCTGAAATCAGATAAAGCTTCCAACGGCCACCTAAAAAAGCCTCACGCTCCAGTGAAAGGCGAAAAATGACAAAACTACATGGTGTCAATGGGTGATCCATGACACACGTCACCCACATAATGAATTACCTGCTTCTAAGGGCTTCCTCTACTCTGTTTTCTCTGAGTTTCTCTGTCTGTCAAACAGCTGGCCGTGCACTGAACCACCTGACGCAACAGCTTCATCACGTGCTGCGTTACTGCTTCGTAGGATGCAAAAATCAAGACTGGAAATGCTTCTTTGGACCAACACCTCGCTCATAACAAAATACCCCGATGTGTATTTATTCACAGAGCTGGCAAAGAAATGAAAACCAGGTGATTCTGACAGCTAAAACTTCCCTAAAGCACAATCTCAGAACTAGGATACGCCGAGAGAAAGCAAAAAAGAACTCAGTGTTTCATCAATAATGAATTGGTTAAAAGCAAGAATATTTA
The DNA here is from genome assembly GCA_013363375.1 of Menidia beryllina. Taxonomy (NCBI): domain Eukaryota; kingdom Metazoa; phylum Chordata; class Actinopteri; order Atheriniformes; family Atherinopsidae; genus Menidia; species Menidia beryllina. The sequence goes on from JABUIW010000029.1 coordinate 1,329,618, forward strand.
CACTGGTTATGTAATATGGGGGAGATGTGGTTTTGGCTGTCTAGTTGTCTTAATTTCCCCCATCAACTGTGTAATTATGCCTTTAAAATAGCCAACTGGGGCATGGAAGCTCCCATTCGGTAGTGTACCTGCACAGTTACTGTAGCTTCTGTTTTTTAAATAGTGTCATTGGTTATTATAGAGGCCAGTTAAATCGTGAAAAGATTAACACTTATCTGACATCAGAAAACAAGAAAAAAGCATTGCATAAAGAACATTGAACACCAATCCACTTGATGAATGACGTAATAAAGGAGTCATGCCTGTCAGCTTGTAGACAGTCATGAGTAAGTGTTAGAAACACGATGTCAGTAAACTGGTTCTTTACTGGATTACAGTTTTGCAGAATGCTGCAATATTCCATGGAGAGAAATGATTCAATATTATGGTTACAAAGTTTTTCCCTGACTTAGGACAGAAAGTGGATGTGACTCAGGGAAACTAGAAATGACCTGCGAAGTGTCCAGCTCAAACAAACAAAAAGACAAACAAAAGCTACAGGGTTTCTCAGTGTGTGCCAGCCCTCCTCCTCCTCCTCCTCTTCCTCATTTCCTCACCTCCAGATGTATCTGCTCCCTGGGAGGACTGCACCGCGGGGGGTCCCTCCACACCCGGCTGTCCCAAAGGCATCACCTCCTGCTCCGCCTCCTGCAGCCCATTTGAACAGGGATCGTCCATTGTTGTGACCATCACAAAGCCCTCGTCCCTCCGTCCGCCACAAGTACGCTACGGGGGTGACCACTAGTCAGCCACCGGCAGCAGCAACTACGTCCTCGTCCTCTCGAACTTCTGCCGACTCTCTAAACGACCCCAAAAGGAAAAAAAGAGCACAAAACACAAGAGTGCTGAGGAGAAAGCGGGGGATCGCGAGCAGAAAAAGACACAACGGCTGTGACAAAAGGGTGGGATTAAGAGCAGGGGATGTTAAATGAGGAGTGGAGAAAAAAGGGAGTGATGGGAAGGTGGAAAAATGAGGGGGGGAAATGCAAGAAAAGGCACAAAAAAAAAAGCTGTATGGATAAGTTTGGACGGACAGCCGTGAAAAGAGACAGAGAAAAGTAGAGAGCTGGATCGCATACACAAATGTGGACACGATGTCAGTGCTTGTTGGTCCCCTCCCTCCACTCTGACTTTAATACCTTCCCATACTTGCCCCCACCTCTTTTTTTTTTTGGTGGATCACACAGACACACACACATATAATCCCACAATCCTTTTCCTGCTGGGCTTGCTTAAGTACCCCTCCTCTTGTATCGCCCCACTCCAAGTCAAGCAACCCCTCTCGTCTAGACACTCACACACACACACTCACACACACACACACTGGCTGAATGTGTCATTATGTAAGTAACCTTACATAAGGGTTACTGAAGGGGGGCCTGACCCTTCATTCTCCTTCCTTTCTGTCTCTCATTCATACAAATTCCACCCAAAAAAAAAAGAAAAAAAAAGGTTTGGGCTTCCCGCCACTGCTGCAATGTCAACAAAACTCTCAGCGCGTGCAGATTGTGTTCGGATGTATTCCCTTAATGGTCGTCAGATAGATTTTCCTGAGCCAAGAGCCTCGGCCTACTGGGAGTCCTCCCTTTTTTTTGCTCAGTAAATGGGAAATGTAACACCTCTCTCCTCGTTCAGTCGGCAGACTTGAGGCGCTGACAGGATTATTCCCATTTTGAGGGGCTGACGTTTAAAATGCTCCAACGCGGAGCTTAAACATTTCCGGCTAAGCTACTTTCTGCCTGACTGAAACCGAATCTAAACAAATATTTCTCTCGCAGCGCCGCAAAGTTTCAAATAAATATGTAAAACCCTATGCAGAAAAATACTCATAAAAGCTTAAAAAGCACTCAGACGAAGGAGGGGAGATCAGTTTGTACTCAGAACAGCTTGGAGCCGGCTCCGTTTGGCATTTTTTCCCATGATAATTTAGTTTAAAGTTTGAGCAAAGTAACTGGGCCCATTGGACGGCGATAACTGGGCACCACAGCATGGCGTCAGAGTCGGTTTCTCCTCCCTCTGAATCGAATTAAACTAAAATGAGGGCCAAAACAAGGGGGACAAAATGAAGAATTGAAATCGGGCTCCTCCCCTTCAGCATCCTCCAGGCCCCGCCCACAGCGGCACAGCTGTGCAAGGAACAGATCCGTAGCTTTAATCCACTCCCTCCGGCCCATCCTTAAACCAACCGGTCGGCCTACCCCTCCCCCATCTCAGGACCCGGGATTTTAATCCAGCCACCAGAGCACGGGATTACACCATCTACTTCTCCCTCTCTCACCATTACCTGGTGCTGCAGCAAAATAATACACTGGCTGAGAAAAAGTCCAACAAATCCACATTCCAACTCTTGATTCAACCGCAATGAAGATTCTGAGGTCCAAGCTGTTTTGAATGGTGAAGGCTTTAACGTTTGGTCAGGATTCTGGTCATCCAGATTCCTAAAAACTATGGTTAAAAAGTGATTATACTAAATGATTTATCCCATATTCCAACTATCCATTAGTGCTCCGCACAACCCATCCATCTTCTCTACTGCTTATTCCCAGCGGGGTTGCGGGGGGAGGGGGGGGGGGCTGGGAGGCGGGGCAACACCAGTCCATCGCAGGCCCATCACTGGGCCGCACAGAGACAAACAACCACTCGCACTCAGTTCAGTGGCCATTCGGAGCATCCAGTTAACCTAACATGCAGAAAAAAGATCTCTCTCTAAGACTTCAACGACATGGGAGGAAATTACTTTTCAGTTTGAGGCAGAAATTCCTCATATAAATAGGGAACAGTGACAAAGTAGGCTTCAGAGGCAGCTGACAAAAGATCTCATGAATATATGTGATCACAGGAACCGATTCTTTAGTATAAAACTATCTAGAGACACATTAGACTGTGCTGCGATTCACTCAAAAATGACTACTGCTAAAATATTCTTTTTAAATTTTATATCAAAATTAAAAGCGCACACATGAGAATCCCGTACAAGTTATAAATATCCAGCCCTGATCAGATTTGAAAATGTAAAAGAAAGTTGAGGATGGCAAAAAAAGGTAGGAAAAGAAAAATGTAGGGTCTATCTAGCTAAAAAAAAACGTTAGAAATATGGAGCTGAGCGATAGTCAATAATGCAACCCGTGCTTTCAGCAAAGCCCTGTGAGGTCCCAGTGTTCCTGGTTAACAAGTTGAAACACGGCGATCTCGGTTATATAAAAACAGACAAACAGAAAACACCAGTTTCTATGTGTAGATGATTGTTAGCACGGATAAAGTCCAACCAAAACCCACGAGGACATGAAGGCCGGCGGCTTTCGGAATTCTTCAAAAGTAAAGCAGGCAGGCCTTAAGTGCTCTCCGGCTTAAAGGGCTGACGGTTCTCCCGCTAAAGCGGCAGAATCCGGCCTGCATGCTTCCACGGGGTTCCCCAAAAGTTTCCCTGAGGTGCCAGAGCAGGGGAAGCTGTGTTTACCTGTGCCGGTGGGTGTGGCCCACCCCTACCTTTTGCTCATCAGCCAGCAGTGAAGACCTGCAGGGGGTGGGGGGGCGGAGACCGTGGGTGAGGTTTATCCCGCTTGCATTCCTTTGGCATAACTTTTCAGCCCTGCTTACAAACACGGAAACCTTCAGACGGCCCGAGTAAGACCTTATCCGTTTTCTCCGGCCGATGACCGAATGATACGCGCGGCCTTCCCATCCCGGTCAAACGATTCTGCTCGAGCTATTCAAGCATGCTTACATCATCGGCCTGCAGAGAGCCGCGGACGTAGTGAATGGACTCCGTTTTCTGGAACTAATAAAGGGTTGTGCATTCACTCCCGGCACAACTGACCCTGCTTTCATTTGCAAACGCGTGCAGACAGATTACAGAAAACAGGCGTGTGCGGTTAATGTTGAATTATTTTCTTTCTTTTTTTAAAATTACTTATCCTCGTTGAAGCACGTCTGCATGTTTATTGTCTCTGCTGTGCAACACAACTAGCTAAGATAAATGTAGAAAATAAAATGTTTTTTTTAAAACTAACAGATCCGAGCAAGAGGTCACCAATTATCTGGAAGATTACAAATACAAAAGCTGCTACTCCCGATCATCTTTTTTACCAATTTAGTTACAAATGCAAGACAGGTTCAGAGTTGTCTTCAATAATTCCAATTCATTATTGCACCATTGTAAAAACGAGAATAAATAACAGCCGCGTTATTTCCTTTTGTTTCTTATCCGACTGCTCGATGTCATAAACACTGAGTCCATTATTGCTGTGCTGAATGGCTATTGTTAAATGGACCACTACAAACGGCAAGCTGGTTGAAAAAAAAAAAGGGGGGGAAAAAAGGGGTAATAAATAACTGATGCACACAATCAAAAGGCAATGCAGTCTCCCCCTCACACAGCTCAGTCATTCTGCCTCCTGCGCTTCCGTTCCCACAGCAGGTAAATCCTCTACTCTCTGACCATGCTGCCTGCTTGAACTTTGACCATGAACTCCTCCCTTGAGTCAACATGTAACCACTGGGATCAATTAGAAATAGTGTCCAAGAGCTAGAAGATCGATCACTCAGGGCATCCCGTCGCTAGTTTTCTGTAATCTTTTTGCTGTTCATGGGTCTTTTTTTTTAATCCACCTTGTCCAACTAACTGGCTTCTGGCTGCATAAGAGTAAGAAAGGTGGGATGGGGGGGGGGGGGGGTCAAATCATTACACAACAGGGATTAGAATCACGGTCAGCACGCTTATTGGAAGTGAAAGATATCCCTTGGAAGAATGTTAATGGAGGCAAAGCCGGCAAGCATTTCCTCGCCAAACCATCCGCACCACAGAGCAGGAGCCGGCACGGACCAATCAAAGGTCCAAAATGAGGAGGGAGGAGCGAAAGCTGAGCTGGAAAAAAAAGAAAGAAAGAAAGAAAGAAAGAAGAGAGGGCCCTGCAACCCCGATTGAGGAGAACGTGGAAAGACGGGCAGAGAAAAGGGCAGAGCTCTGGTGGACTCCGGGGAGAGACTCGGAGCAGAGGAGAAGATAAAAGGCGAGCCTGAAGGAAGCGGGAGAGAACAATCCTATAAAGATTAGACTGGGTTGTGGAAAGAGCCTTGACGATTTTGGGAGGAAGTGAGGGAAGAAATTAGACAGACTTGAAAGAGAAAGAAATGTGGAAGGAATGATCGCTGAACTGAACTATTTTGTTATCGGGTTCTTTGAACTACCACAAAAGGGACGTTTTTATAGAGCGATAACTAAGCAGCGTGAAACGTAGTGGAGATTGAGTGTGAATGCAAAGTTGGAGGAAGGTGGAGGCATTAATCCACGGGCTCATTTGAATATATATACAGCCATGTCATGTCAGGGGCCAGTAAGTGGGTCAGATCAGCGGTCCAGCCTCTTTACAGGCCAGGTGGGTCTCCTCACATTTAGCAGCTCCCAGAACCTCTGATCTCACCGCCGCCCTCGTCTGATCTCTTTTCTTACTCTTGGGATAAAAGAAATGGAGAGAAAGCCAAAATGAAATAAAAAAAAACATCACTTAAACAGTCATTCCTGATCCGGCTGATGATTGGCCGGTCCGAATGCCCCCGGTTGCCAAGCACTCAGATGATGGACAGCTCACGGAAGAGGGATTATGAAAGGAGGGATAAGAGGGGCTTGTTTTTGTGGGAAAAATCACTGTTTTCGGTGGCTGTGCAGGTTGGGCGTACGAAACTGAGAGGGCCTCGACATCCCGGCAGCTCTGCTCGCACGGTTTGGAAACATCGCCCTTCCAGACTCAGGGAAGGCTTAAGACTAGCCCAATTCAATTCAGTTTTATTTATGTGGCGCCAAATGACAACAGCAGTTATCTCCGAGCGCTCTCCAATAAAGACGAGGTAAGACCGGACTCAGAAGTCATTTACAGAAGCACAACAATTCCCACTAAGAGCAAGCACTAGGCGAAACAGGCCAGGAAAAACCGCCTTTAGCAGGCAGAAACCTTGACAGAACTAGAAAGGATTGGGTGGCCGACTGTTTGGTCCAGTTGGGGGAGAGAGAAAGAAAGGGCAAGAGAGAGAGAGAGAGAGGGCAAAAGAAAGAGAGAGAGAAGGGCAGAGGGAGGCAGCCTACATAGTAACACATAGAAGTACAGACAAGTAAAGGTAGTGTTGCTATAGACTGGATGAAAAGTGGTACAGATATTGATAGTCATGGCAACTATGGCAACATAGCGTCCATGATAGCCAGTATGTTGTGTGTGATCTCTGCTCTCTGCCGCTGTCCCCCGAGCAGCCGCCTCTCTGAGCTCCTCTCAGCGACCTGAGAATCACAAAGAGGAGATCTGGACGTCCAGATGCCGCCACACCGGCACGCGGTTAAGCCCTCCTGAGCCCAGAGTTAAAGGGCTCGACGCAGAAACAGGGCGAGAAGAAGTGAGAAAAAAAAACAAACACACACTCGACAAATCTTTGTGTTTGTTAACACACACACACACACACACACACGTGTGTTCGGCCACACTAGGGACCAGCTATTCACGAGACCTCCCCCCTCCCATTAACCCGGCCCGTCCCGTGGCACCCATCACCCTCCGCCTCCAGAGAAACTCTATGTAGGTCACTCCATGTGTCAAGCCGGCCGCTCAATAAGAGGATTACCCCGCCACCCCTAAGATGGTGATCGCGGCAGATCGATACCTGACTCATATCTGAGCGTGTGACTCCGTTACTACAGCTGCTGCCCAGCGAACAGCCGGCCGAACGGGCTCATAGGCCTTTCTCGGCCTACATAAGACGAGGAAAAAGCATCTCAGTGCCGTGCTCGGCTGAATCCCGCTCCCCTCTGGAAACTGGAATCTAAATCTCCATCCTTTAACTCAATAAAATAAAAAAATGTGAAAAAAATCAAAGGTCCAATGCAAGGACAGAGACATTTTTTAAAATAATGTAGCCTAAAAAATAAAAAAAAAGAACTAAAAAGCCTTTTTAAAAAAAAAAAAAAAGGCCTGACCTTAATTTCCTCCTTGGTGATGTTCCAGCTGGTGGGATATCTGAGTCTCAGGGTGACACAATTACCCAGCTCATCAGAACCTCTCAGCCCTGATGGCCTGCTCCTCCTCAGACTCTCTGTGTCCAATTATTTAGAAACAGGGGGAAGAAGAGGGGGGTTGGGATCTGCAGAGGTGATGCAACGGCACTTCGCCTGACAGCGAAGTTTAGCGAGGAGGAAGGCGATGCCATGTGATGTCGGGTAAACGAAAGAAAGCAATGTTATTGGAGGAGGCGGAGGAGGAGTCAGATAAACCAGCACGTCTTCTCCGCTCTTTGAATTCGACCGAGGGATTGCAAACTATTTCGGCGGTGCTGCGGAGCCCCGGGGCGGGATCTGCCACCATCCCGGCGTCGGCCTACGTGATGAAAAAAAGAAGCATGCTAATGAGCAAATGCACATCACTGTTCTGTCATTCAGCCGAGTTTCTCTGAAGCTGAACGGGGAGATTCAGTCTTCTTCTTTCTTCTTCTTCTTTTACACACACAGGGCGTGTTTTCTTTGCAAAAAAAAACACTGGGTTTCTCTGGATGTCTGCAGACACGTTGCTACTTTAAGGCCTCTGTGATTGATAGAGATGGATTGAAACTGGCGATTCAGCAGCCTGCAGCCAAACTGCCAACGCCGTTTATCTTCCCGGGCCTGCCAGCAAGTCAGACAGATCTCTCTTTTCTTTTTCTTTTTTTTAATGAATAAACAGATCAATTAAGTTGGGGTTGACTAAGACAACTAAGACAACTTCAGGCCCTGTGTCACAGGCCGGGCGGACCGGGAAAACGGGAGCTCTCTGACATGTGTGTGGCTCATAGCTGGGAGTTTTGAGTCACCCGGGTTTCTGCAGCTCACATCCCGTCCCCTCCAACCCCCCAACCCCTCCACCCTTCCTCCTCCACCGTCTCTCCCACAGTGGGGCGTTAATAATAGAAGAGCGGCAGCTCCCGAGTGTTGGATTTGGACTCCTCGGCTGGCTGATAACTCCCACATGTCACAACATCGGGGGCATGCGTCCGACTTGAAATTCGTGTTTTCCTCCAGCCTGCTGACAGGAAGGAAAACGCAGACTCTTCTCACAACAATAAAGGTCACCCTGGATCCTGACTCAGACGTCTTTGCTGGATGCCCCTATCCCGGGACGGAGGAATAACCGGACTGTCTGCCTCCCCCCCTCCCTGTCCTGCTTTTGTTTGACCCAAACGTGATCCTACAGCTGAACAGTTAAGATGCAACAGCATCAAACCAGGATGGATTCCCGAGGATGGACTCTGCTCGTGGGCTGAATCCTGACCAGTGACCCTGTCTTGAGCTCCCCGGACCAAGAAAAGTCCCAAGATTGGTGGCTTGGATTGGTCGTTGGTTTTCTATTTCCACTAAGTGCACGGTAAAGTGCTCCTGACATCGGTCACGCGCCGCGTTATTGGATGTAGTCGTCATTAATGTCAGCGGAAGACAAAAAATAAAAATCAATAAGATCGTCTGGCTGGGCCTCTGGGCGGTTGGTCAAGGCCAAGTGGTCCCTTTGCTGGCTTCAGCTGGGTGGACGCTTGGTACTAACAAAACTGCGCTGAAGTTTGTTGGTTTTTCTTTCTTTTTTTTACCTCAAAATTTTAGAAGAATTCGCCAGCTGTGCGTGGAACCACTGATGGTGAGACTCTGTCCTCCGTTGTTGTTGTTGTTTATTCTCAAGATCAAAAGATCTCAAGATGTTGTGGCGTCTAACCGGAGGCGTCTTCCGACCTTTCTCATCATCCCGTCAATACCATAACCCATGTCCCCCCCCCCCCCCCCCCCCCCCCCCCCCCCCCCTTCTGATCCACACGGTCCTGGATCCACCACACGGGGTTTGGCGCACGGCCTCCTGCCCTTTAAACCGTGCGTCCGACCCGTGCCAAAAGCGTGCGCGCCGTGTGGGATGACCACACAACCGAGACGTTCACGCCGATCTCTGCCTCACGTGCGGCCATTTTTCTGTTACTCATCTCCGGCATTGAGGCGCGAGCGCATTTACTACTAGAACCAGGCGTTATCCTTCCTCGTGGTATCCGGGAAGAGGAAAGACGCCCACCCCGAGTCCCACGGATCGGGACTCGCCTGGGGGTGAGGGGATGGGGGGAGGGAGGGGGGGGGGGCCTGACAGCACCGTGGGGTCTACGGGGGGGGGGGGGGGACAAACCTCCCCTCCTGTCAAACTCCGCCGCTGCGCCTGTCTGAGCCTCTTTGTCCGGACATTTCCCCGTCACCCGATGCGTGGATACCGGATCGGCGCGTTTCTTTATTTATTTATTTTTTTCAAAGATGCCACTCACCTGCGAATCGCGCGTGAGACTCGCGCGGGATGTCCCCCCCCCTTTCCTCGCCGGCCCCGGCTGGACGTTCAGGTCCCGCTCAGCTGTCCGTCCTGGTCCCGCGGCAGACTACCGGAGAGAGCACGGTGCCAGTCAAAGCGCCGGCCACGCCCCCTCCCCCCGTGACGTCACGGCGCAGCGAACCAATAGCAGCGCGGGACCATTACAACCCTACTGAGTGACAACAATGCAAATAGTAAGTTGTTTTATCTCTCCCATTCACACAAAACGTTTAAAGGCCCTTTGAGAGGAACAGACCTCTAGGGGAGAAGAACATTTTTATTTTCAGGAATCTTTTGTCATTTCTATCGTATTCTGTTTATTTACCAGTTATGATATCCACAAAGACCTGGAGGTACATAAATAGGATCAACGAAAACAGAGAAAAGAAAAAATCCCATAATTGATTTCATGTTCAGCCAAGTAACAGAAATACATGTAATTATTTTTTGCTGAAAAATTTCCACACTTTTATCCCAGATGTGTAATATTAGATAAGCTATTCATTGTAAATGAAAGACCAAGTTCACAGTGTGTATTTTCTTTGTTTAATCAGGCTCAGTTCATGAATTTCGTGAGCGGCTGTGATGTTCCTTTGGGTCACACAGGCATGCTGAGCTGTACTCCAAACACTGGAGAGGTTAAAGCACACTCAAGCACCACTGTATCACAAGCTTCTGCTGCACAGCCATTTTCTGACCTCAGACAGATTAAAGGTGCAAAATTCAGCTGGAAATCAGCCTTAAGTAGCTTACGGCAAAAGTAACTTACATAATATTCCACTAATAAATTAACACAGGACATTTCATAGCTTTAAATCCTCGCCTCAGTGCACAGCTACACGAAGTCGACTAATGTGATTAAAGTTATTTTTCCTGATTTAGTGTGTTTACTTTGATTGGTCATCAAAATATTACTGTTTCCCTTAGAGTATGGAGAGTATAACAGACAATAAGAGAGACCAAAAGAAAATAAAGAGTCATTACCAAACAATGACCCAGCCTTGCTATTTAACTAATGAAAGGTTCAAAACTTCTCTGGAAATGATAACAATAATGTTTCACGATAGGAGCTCACAGCATCCTCCCCTAAACATTTTGTCCTTGGGACTGCTCTGTTTCCATTGGAGGCTGTTGAACGTCTGCAAACCTCCTGATGCATGATTGGATTGTCAACCTGCAGCAGCTGCACTGTGCTGGTGAAATTGTGCCCTCATTCCCACCCAGATTTATTGGTAACGACCACAAGGGAGCGCCATTATCCCCCCCATTTGGCAGTGGGTGCTGAGAACCACCATGAATTTGTTTAACCATTAAAGCTCTCAAGACTGGGTAAATGTATGTTCGGTTCACTTGAGATATTTCTTTTTAACAGAGCTTTGCCGGGTTTTACAATTGTGGGTTTCATTTGGGAGGCACTGCAAGTTCAAACGTGATCTTACAAAGTAGAAAATGCATCTAGCGGACAAAAACAATCAAAATAGGAAAAACACATTTTGATAAAAGAAAAATTAATTAAGTAGTTGTACATTAAATCTCTCTAATTCTATTCTAAATTAAATCATACCAGCACAGAGGTGCGGTACTCCAACTTCCTCCCACTGTCCAAAAACATGTAGTCTATGTTAGGCCCTGTGACCCCATTCTGAATAAGCAGTATAGAAAATGGATGTATGGATCATACATCCCATGCTTGTTTATACATTTACTTCTATTCTAATTTAGACACAGAGGTTGTTGCATTCCAACTAGTCACAATGATGAGGGCGAAGAGTGGAATTGTGAGAGCTTTGTTTTTACTGGTGTTGTCTGGCAATGTCATGAATTCTATTTCTCTGCTACTTTCTCTTTTCTCCTCTCCAGATAAACACAGGTTTAGCCACGCTTTCCCCACCAGTAGACTGAAAAACACAGATCCAGGGAATTCTCTTTGTGTGGGCTGAGAAGCAGGACCTTCCCCTTTGGGCATCACCTTCAGTAAAATTGCAGTAACAGACTCTTCAGGTTTTTTTGGTGCAAGCAGCAGAAAATGGGTTGCACATAATGAAACATTTAGTATCCATATATTTGTTGTTAAAACGAAGATGAAAGACAAAGGATAAAGCAAAGGAAACACATAAACCACGTCAGCTCTTGGAATTTTTTAGATTTATCAATGGATGATAATAAACAGGATCAGTATTACTTTCATATTTTATTTCTATCATGTTTTTATTTTTAAAATGTAATTATATTTTTACCAAGGTGTAACAAATTAATGTCAAATGTATATTCTGAAGGTGCAATTGTATTTTTTCAAGTTGTTAAATCACAATTACAGACAAATTATCAGACAACAAGCTCTTTGGCACAGATACTCATTTAGGTTTTCTCTATAAGATAAGTCTAATTTGGGAAGTTAGTCCCTTATTAACTGTTTTTAATTCCTTTAAAGTGATTTTGTCTATTAATGGCCATTTAAATATCTTTAGGATTCCTCCTTTTCGGACATATATTTATGAGAAAAAGACTTGACTCATGGGCCTGTGCCTCTAGTTTCCTTGAGTAATTCATGCATGCATTTTCCCTCAAAAGAAACGCCAAAAAGCCTTTTTTTTTTCAAACATTGGACCTTTATTAGCACAAATATACAATATAATCAACACGCCCCTCCTCAGCTTTCCTCATTTGTTTCACAGATGATGTTTCTGAACAAACTATTTACAATGTTATGGCGCATACTATAAGCAGTGTTGATTGCAGCTGATGCATTGGGGTGAATGGTTGGATAGCCTATATGTGTTGGCTCAAACTGGTGAGAAGGACGGAGGCAAAGTGGTCACTGGATGTAGGAGGGAAGAACTGACAGACGCGGAGGTCAGTGTATCAACGGTGGCGTCGAGTGGCTGAGAGCCTGCGCTGATGACCGATTCACCACAGTGATGGGTCATACCTGCGGGGAGAAAGATAAAGATAAAAAATCAGCCTCCAGTGCAGCTACAGAAAAGATCTACCAGAGCGCGTTAACACACCTTGACTGTGGAAGCGTGTCTCTACTTTCCTTCAGGAGCAGCTCTGAGACCAGTGTGTCCAGAGTCTCAGGACTGGATCTCTTCCCATACCTGACTCACACAGACAGACAAGGCAGAGAGGTGATGGCTGTGAATTCAAAGGCTTAAAAATGCTTCTTTATGGTTGTCATGTAGACAGCACAGACTCGCACAAAAAAAAAAAATCTACATTGTAAGTTCAGTGAAAATCACACTAAGTCAGAGAGAAATCTGGGAGATACGGGCGTTGGCTGCATTGCAGGTGGTCTTAATCCGTTTCTGTGTCTGTTTGATGAGTGCTATCTGAGCCATGGGTGGCTGAACACCAGCGGAGGCATCAAAATCCCAGACGTTCAGAAGAAAGCAGAAAAGCTGTGGGTGACTTGACATGATGTGCTGCGCCGTGACAGAAGTTTATCTTCATCTTTTCCATGAGACAAACCCCACGCATGCACGGACACATTTTTTATCTAAATAAGTCCATCTACCTATCTATCTATCTATCTATCTATCTATCTATCTATCTATCTATCTATCTATCTATCTATCTATCTATCTATCTATCTATCTATCTATCCTTACTTAATCTCTTTGTACTCATTAGTGAACTAACAGAATAAAAGTAAAATAGATGCAAAGAAAGGAAATAGATTATTGAAGTGGTCAGACTAAATTAATCTTAATTAGTTTCAGGGTCTACGGGTTAATTCTATTCTATTCTTCCAGAGAAGTTTAATTAGTCCACCCACCTCTGTCTTGTGATGAGGTTGATGTAGTGTCTCAGGGCAGAATAATACTTGGCCAGTTCCTCCGCCGGCGCGTCCTCGCCGGGGTTCTCCGGTTTCACTGGATATCCCTCCGTAAAGGCTCCCAGGCAGAGTAGCGCGCACAGCAGGAACCCCAGAGTCCCCAGCCAGCTCATCAAGTTAGGATGCATCTGGCACCGAAAAGCAGAAACAGTCCATGTCACATCATTAGTGTTGGTCCACTGTGCCAACCATTGATCCATTTAGTTAAAAAAAGTATCTCTATTTATTGCTGCATTTATAATCTAAGTTAAAAGTTTGCTAGTCTGCAATGTTAAGGTTAATTTATCAAACACCTTTTAATTAACCAATCGATTTTTTCTAAAGAAAAGAAGAAGAAAATAGTCATTTAAATTGCGAGTACTTTTCAGTGATTACGCATGAATCTTCTTTCGAATAACAAAGAACTTACATTTTCCAAAGGTCTGCGGAGTGATTTGCGCGCTGTCCTGTGGCGTCTCCTTTGCTTTTCTGAGCGCTTGGTGCGCGTCGCCGTTTATATGTGCAGAAAAACGCGTCAGAGCTGCGCACACTTCTGCCCTGATCTTCGCCTTTCTTCGCGTCAACGTCACTGCTGATGCTGTCATTAGCGAGCTATGTGTGTGTGCACACTTTCCTCCATTATTCTAAACGACACCAAGAATAACAATGCATGCTTGAAATAGAAAAAGTTCAATCAGCCTCGCTCCCAACATGCCCAAACGGGATATTTTCGGGGACCTTGCCATTCAGTGGCCTTTTGGTAGATCATCCCAATTCAAACTTTTCTCCACAGCAAGAAGTTTTAAAGAAAGTCTCATATCGACCTGCGATTTCTACATGTTCTCTTTGAATATCACTGAAATAACTTGTTTGCTTTTCACATAAAGTAGAAAAATCCTGTTTGATTATTTTCTACATTCAACATGTGCAGAAAGAGACACACGCAGCCATGGATTAGGAGAGGGCTGTTTTGATGTTTCTGGCATCTCCTTTTTTTAGAGAGAACAGGTTCTGAACACTTTTACAATCAAGTAGCGATTCTTCATAATGAGATCAACAATCCCATCTGAAGTCCCAAAAGGATGGTGGTGATGTATCACTGTGGGTGAACTTCAAATGAATCTTCTGTATACGCGCCTTTCTCACCAAAAGAAGCTCCTACCACGACGCCTCGGCTGAGCTGGAATAAAAAGATCTCAAACTGACTCACGCGTACCCAACTGAATTAGTCCACTAATTTCATTTTGTAGCTCATTCCATAAGATGGGAAAAGAGACTGGGACTCTTGACGTTGACAAAAGGCCTAAATGTGAACACGGAGACGCATCAACCAAAGAAGAGCTCCAAGAAGCCCACTTAATAAGAAAACCCAAATAGCACTTCAAATGAATCTGTATCACCAAGTGCTTCATTTACCTCCCATTCATAATCTTTTTGTAAAGCAGCTTGCAGCCGTGTAATCTGTCTAAATCAGCAGTCTTCAACGGCACAGCTTTTTAAGTTGCTCAGAGGATGTGTTGAGTGCTTTTTGTCTTCCACAGGATGTCAAGAGGGAAAAGAGCGATGCGACACAAGTGAAAGACTGCGCGGCACAAAGTCAGGACCGAATCGGCACGATCACAGGCAGGAATCAGAATTTCTAATCCTCTTCAGGGGACACATGCACACTCAGAGGCTCAGTTCAACAGGTATGTCATCATTGTTAACAAGCAGCTTGAAACCCATGGATGTGACACATAAGGAGACACATAAAGACGTGGACAAAGATGACAAGTTCACGGAGGTTTGATTTAACTTTGTAAATAGAATCACATCTCTTTTAAGGAAAATGTGACAGTTGCAGTATTTTTGATGGAGAAGACCAAACATGTCCCCTCGGAATGCCCAAATCGGCTTTCTTTTAAATTGTATCAAAGGAGTAAATCAAAACCAAGTCATGCAGCTTTGAGATAACTCACACATGGACCTCACAAAGCTAAAGCTAGTCTGGTTGAGGCCTAAAATCCCCAAGAGATGAGATGTTTGAGACCTGATCAAAGGGGTCAACTGACTGACCAGCTTGCCAGTATTCAAAATCTCTGAATTATATCTTGAAATAGTGCTATAATGTTCATGACACACCCTTCAAAATCACACGCTCAAATGATCTGTCGGTCAACAGCAGGCAAAAGATTTTATGAACCAACATGAACAGTATTCTTGTGTCAATGTTGGAATAATAGTCTCTAGAGTTTAGAAAATCTGAAACACGCTTGTATTTCTCTTAAGCTTAGAGGAAAACAAATGATCAGTTGTTGTAGCCATAAAAAACAACAACAGGAAGTGATATATGTTTGTCCAATGCATCGTTATTCCATTAAATAATCTCTTGATTCATGATTATTCAATTCTCAGATGGATAAAGATGGATTTTAACCTTTTGTATCTCGGCTCCACATTTGACAAAGCAGGGTTTTATTCTTCCTACTCAGCAGGAAATGTGGTTATCCATTTCAATAAACATTATCATGAAGAACATCAGGGATTTTATAATGATAGCAGTCATGTGCAACAGTGTCTGATGTGTCAGGTGGACAGATCAAACTCTCATAATTAATCTCACAGTGACAGATTGATGCAAATGCAGCACCTTTGAGCTTATATTGCACAAATTATCAATTGGAGATTTTAGCCTTATCAGAAATCAGTTCTGTGGACACGGACTGCTTTGGAGAGCGAGCTTTTTAAATGCAAATGTCTTTTCCTCTCATTAGTGTCCTGGTTTCGACAATAAGTTCCTCGCCAAGATTTGTTAAGATGAAAGGGCCTGTAATTCTCTGTTGCTGTGAATCACACTTTTCAAATTTACACTCTGAACGAGTGTAATGGAAATACTAACAAGCAGGCTGAGTGGATTTTTTGCATCTGATTGCAAACAGATAGGAATGAAAAGAGGCCAACTCTCGTGTAGCTTCATTCTCTCTTGGGCTATCACACCGTTTTTACTCACACTGACATCTAAATTGTTACTTACTATGGTACCCTATTGTGTTATGCTGGCAATCTCTGACTTGGAGTGGGCTGGAACCACCATTTGCAAACGTAAAATGCCATAAACACAGTCTCCTGAGCATGGATTCCTCCCAATTTGCTTTGTTATTTCTTACTTTGTTTAGTTCTCTGGACCCGAAATGAGACCACAAACAGACACAAATGAATTTAAAGTAGAAAGGGGCAAGCTGATGTCTGAAAAAAATGTTTCACAAGTGGATTCATCAAACGTAAACCAACTAATTTAATAACTATTTCTCAAGGTATTCATATTTACCCAAGACTTGCCAGCTAGCTTGTGTGCTATGAGCTCTTTCAATGATGTGTTAAAAGCTGTTAATGTATTTATGATATTCATATAGCTGTTGCATGTGCAAAATTACTTGTGAACTTAATTGCCTGTACTTAAATATTTTTTTACATTTATTTTTTAATGATCTTCAGATGAAATCTATTGAATTGTGTGTAAATACATCGGAGATGAGTGGAACTGTTGATTTCCAAATGTCCATAGTCAGAGTTTAAAACTGAGGTCAAATGAGGAAAGTGTTTTCACAGCAAGAAGGTTCCTGGTTCAAATCCCAGCTGGACGACTTCTGCATGGAGTTAGCAAGTTCTCCCTGTGCGTGCACTCTCTTTTGGTTCTCCAGTTACCTCCCTACATCCAAAAAAAGCTTCATGTTGAGTTATTTGGTGTTTGAAAAGTGACCGTAGTAGTGAGCATGCATGGTTTTTCATTCTCAATGTTGGTTTGATGGACTGGTGACTTCAACTTGTCATTTGAGTACTTCGAGAATAATTTCTGTGTATAATTGATAGTTCCGTGTTTTAGATTTGACATTACATTCAATGTCCTTTCAATTTTTTTGCGAGTTTTGCGAACTTTCAGCCGATATAAAAATAAGATTGAAAGGGGAAAAAAAAACTCTATCCCCATTCTAATGTAAAGCAAGTACAACAAGGACATCGTTTCCTCAACAGGTTTTCAGATCATCTAATTAAACACCCACTTCTTTAAGAGGCGAGCTGTCTGGTCTCGGCAATCATTACCCTCTCTGTACCTCTCCTCTCAGAGTTGCTTTCTGTCACTTCCCATTTAGGTGAGCATGCGTCTGTCTCTGTCTGTTCGGAAATGTGTCTCATCTGCTTCTGGGGGGGAAGACAGCACAGATGCCACGTCCAGGGAAACGATATACAAGGTGTTTTGACGGACAGATGAACTGATGGTTTTGCTACCAAGCTGTGACAGAACGGATTGGCTCAGGTGTCGAGGTCAACGGCCCTGTGCTTTAATATTAGCAAAACTGTTCAAACTTGTAACCCCATC
Organism: Menidia beryllina; assembly: GCA_013363375.1. Taxonomy (NCBI): domain Eukaryota; kingdom Metazoa; phylum Chordata; class Actinopteri; order Atheriniformes; family Atherinopsidae; genus Menidia; species Menidia beryllina. Next base: position 1,347,169 of record JABUIW010000029.1, read on the forward strand.
AAAAGATGCTAAACTTTTGTGTGATAACTGCTCTGACCCGTGACGTCTCAACGCATCACTGCTATACCTGAGGTCCCCTAAAATAGATTCAGTATCTGTCATGTTTTCATTTAGTGACGTTGCTTGAGATGAGATGCATTTGAATCTAAATCAATGAAAATATTACATTTAAAAGAAAACTTCCCTGCTTTTACATTGATGGGAATATCCATTCATGTGAACATAAATGCACAGAAATTGTGGACATCACTTTTACCAAATGCTTAACATTGCAGCTGAATACATTTTTTATCAGTGCTTTTTATCAATTTGGCGTGCTGTTCGGAACAGTTGATGTGATAACCACTGACAAAGCTAGGGTGAATATATTACCAGCTCCAGTGCTAAAGGTGCCATCATGAACGAGAAGCCCGATAATGGAGGGTAAATGTGTGCTTAAGGCCGACCAACTAATGGATTAGAAAGCATTAGTAAGCACAGATTCTCAAGAGCGTCCTGTATTCATGTCAGAGCACATTTGCATTCACCATCAATCAGCCACGGACTGCATCCAATATCTTTTGTGATAAATTGAAGACATTTCCAGATTTATGGTTTTTAATCATGCAGAAGGATGCATAATGAATGACTTTCTGAGCACACAGATGCACTGACAGAGAACACATAAAGCCTTCATTCCCAGATGCCAGGAGAAATGAATACATTTGCTGAAAGTGAGGCATTGTAATCACGATGTTGGGACGTAAAAAAATCCATCTGGGATAAAGACGCTTTAACAACAGATGATTTAATTAATGTTTATTTCAGTTTAGAGCTGAAAATATTTGTGAACACATGCTTCTCTCTCACCAGTCTTGGATCTAAAAATGTCCGTAGTGGCAGGTTTGCAATTTTTTAAAGAAAGAAGTTGATAAAATGAATGACCTCATTGTTTTAGCTTGTTACATTAAAAAGCTTTTGACTGTGCGCTCATCTGGTTTGCATAAGATGTCACACAAGTGGCCCCCGCACTAAAACCACCTGTTAAGTTATGCGAACGCTCCCCCTCACGCCACACGAACAACTGACCCATCTGAACATGAATGGATGACATCACCCATTGTGGACTGAAGTTTCCTTCCACCGTGATTAATAGTGATCAATGGATGTCTAAACAGACCAGGTGAGTTTGTCTTCTGGTTCTTGATACCCTGCTTTGATTATTTGGTTACTTTTTAATCGCTTTGTTTATGTCAATCTGTCTGTGGGGAAATCAGAACACACTTGTCTGTAGTTCTGTCAGTGTTTACCTACCGAATCTGTCACAGGGGTAATTAAATGTTTCTTTGTGCACTAATTGGCAATTTAATCCCTTTTGCTTGTGTCTTCATTTTCAAAACTGCCAGTCAAGCTGGGTGGAGTTTCCATGGGGATAAGGGAAGTATAGTAGTCATTCACTTTCACCAGTAGCTAAAGTAAATTACCTGTAGCCACCTTTTCAATGTTGCTATGGAGATGCAATTAACCTAAATTGAAATTGTGCCAGACTAATGTGTCAGGCCTTTAAATCTTAAATTGATTGGCTTTTTACTCTTTCTCCCAGTACATATATCCCATGCACTCCACCCACTCTCATTCAGTAAGGAAAAGCTCCGGAGTAAGTCGGAATAAGCAGAAGAGTGTTTCTTTAAAGGATGATCAACTCAGGTGAGGAAGACTGTTTTGGATAGCCAATTTTGGAGTGTGTAAGCCATTAGGACTGTTTATCTTGGGGCAGCCTGATATCTTGGACATCATAGATGCACAGTGACTCAGAAGCGCCAGCTTTTAGAAGCGATCGCCACTGACCTGCTGGCTCATCAGCACTTGGCTCCAGAGACACAGGTGCATCACTGACGTCCTTGAGGCAAAGCGTTTCTTACTTTGATTCGAGACCACCTGCTCAGCACAGCAACACACACACTCACAAAGGTGAACACACTGATTTCCCGCAAATATCTCTTCAGCATTATGACACAGGCGTCACAAGGTGAACCGGCCGGCACCGGCATGAATACTGATCCAGTCCGACTCGCAATCTCTGCAGAGGAAACAACTGAGTGGGAGTACGTCCTCATTTGGATCCTGGTTAATTGTGTTTCTGAGGGAAAGATGTTGGGAACTGGGCTGCCAGTGGAGAAAACATGATCTTCCTCAATCTCCATTCAACACAAGGAATAAAACTGCTCTCATCACTGCTGATCTGCCGTGAGAAATGGGATTAATCAGTGGAAGAGAGCACATTTACCCACAGATTAAAAACTGCACTCATCACTGAACGCACCCCTTTGTGGTTCTGGTGTTATTTTTGTGGCATGTTGAGTGGGTGGCTTTCACACCACAAGACATCAAACAAACTGTAGATGAGTAAACTGACCAGTTTACGGAACATGTAGGGGTATATGACAAATTAATTGAAAATGGAAAACATGAAATTGGCTAAGTTTTTGTCTCGACCACCACAACTACAGTAATTACGTTGAATACTGGGAATTTGTATCAATTATGAGTAATTTACAAATCATCAAGTTTAAGATATGTGCTGTCCATTGAAACATTTTATAAAAGAAGATGGTCACACTATGTGTACATCAAACTGATTTTGCTCTTCTCAGATGTGTGATTGGCTGATTGGCTGAATAGCTTATAGAAACAGACACTTCAGTGTGAGGAGTGAAAAGCATAAGCTTAATTGTCAAATAAATAATGAAGAATCCGACAGGCTGAGGACAATGTTGCATTTCAGTGTTTGTCGGTCTCTGTCTTAAAGAGAACGGAGCTGGGTGTTTTATTGGACGTTTGGCTGGTCCTGGATGCTGAGAGACTCTGCGGGCGGCGTCTGCCTCTGTCGTCATCTGAAAAAGATACCACAGTGACTTTTGAAATCAGATGTGACAGCAACCTACAGAAAATGTTGTGAATTTCACAAAGGTTTATAGTCAACAGTATGCAACCTCCCTAACCGAAGGTTCAATTTTCATGCTGTTCCCAGAAAATTCATATAACATATGAATCATACATACATGCAAAGATTAATCATATGGATTAAATATTTTAAGGAATATTTGAAGCATATTGATGATAATAGATTCACAGCACACATTAAATCACCTGTGAAACTGACTTGGAGTTCCTAAGAGGTCAAATATGCCTTACAGATATTACAAATTATGACAAAATATTCAAACAACTGTATTTCTAAAGACTATTCTTATTCTTCAAATGGCAGAGATGATATCTTGGGGTAAGACTGGTTTTTATGTTTGTTGTTCACACACCACCATCACAAACAGCCAGCGTGGTAACACAGTTTTGACCCACACATAAGAACCAATGCAGAAACTGTGCTGCTCTTTGCTGCCCTCTCATGCCTCTTAAAGGAACTTTTCCCCACAGATGAGCAGCATCCTAATAAAGACTGTGCCACCTAAACACAGATTCCTGGAAAAATCTTTGTTCTGGTCAGGAGTTGACGCTACTCCACCTGACCGCTAGTAAATGCAGTTATCCGGCCAGATGGCGGCATACTTCATGACAATACATGCGTTGATGTGTACTTCTGTTGTTCAGACCAAAAAATTAGTTACCGGAGCAACTGGCTTCCAACGCGAGGTAACCATCCATCAAAGAGCTGAACCCTGTCAGTCCTCCCATGGCAGCATAAGGGACATCTCTGCCAACTGGACGACCACGTGCCTCTCTTTCCTGTCTTGTCTCAACCTGTGAGAAACAGATGGGGATGGAATATGGCAACTGCTATGATGGCTGTATATTCATTTCTAGAATCAGGTTTTTATCAAATATGCATCGGCAATGCTTGATGTGTGACGCCACTCACCAGAGTCTGGTGTGCAGAGCAGGGCTGGCCACAGCCACAAGTGTAGGGACTCTGGAACCCGGGGCATGAGTTGCCTGAAAAATCGGAGGAAACAAGCAAAACAATCGAATCCAGTCTGGATATCATGCAAAGCTTCATTTGGGTTGCAAATTTATAACGTGAGACTTACACAACTTGCACAAGTGGCTCATGACTTCCCTGTGATCCTGAGGCAAATGCTTGCAAATGCAGCGCACGGGGTTCGGTCCAAGTCGAGGAACATAGTGGAAGGCTGAACAGTGACACCCTCTGACCTCGCAAGGAAGGAGCAGGGGTCTATCAGTGGGAACCAACTCCCATTCAGTCTTATGCTCCTTGTACCTGGTTGATTTAAATTCGCACTTGTATTTGTTTGGATTTATGAGGGAAGGATGTCTAGCTGAGCATGTGGTGAAGTGATGTCTCACCTATGAGCGCAAAAACACTGTGTCTCAGGGCCAATCAGTTTACAGTCAATGCCCCCTGGTACGCCAAAGCTCACATACAGTCTGTTTTTAACTCGTTTAGGGAGAACCCTCCTCTTGTATTCCTCATATTGCTCTGGAGTGAACAATTTCCCACCGTCATCATCACCCACAATCCTTGAAAAGAAAAAAACAAGTCTATGAGGAGTTGTAACAGTAACCCACAGAATGCAAACAGGATGGTGTGCCAGTCCCTGTAAGGAATTTATTTACACTTCACTCTATACACTCTTAACATGTTGGTACAAACCGTTTGTACTCCCAGTAGTCATCCACTGCTTTCAAAGCTGATTGATCGAGGTGTATGGTTTCCATTGAGAGAAATCCAAAACCAAATACAGCATCAGCTTTTTATCTTGTACAGTGGAGCAAACCTCTGTTTACCGGAAGATTTGCGGTAGCCATGGAGATGGTTTCAGACGTCCGCCTAACGGGCGTAATCTGAACTACCAAAATTCAAACAAAATATAAAGGCTGTCTATCTATACACACAATTTACAGCCTTAAACGTGGTTTTTTAGTTTTCAGAATTCACCTATAGCTAAATTGTTCATAGTGATAAAGATTTCAGTTATCTATACGCGAATTGTGGTCTTAAAACGCTTAAAAGTAAATCATATTATCAAGAATACATTTCCCATAATTCAGTTGTGTGACGCAAACTGAAAACGTTAGGGGGAACCATGACAGTCAGCACAAATGCAGAGTTGCAATGAAAGCTACCGACTTTTCTTTTTTTTTTCTGTAACAGTAACCAAATATTAAGAAATGAAAAACACGTCGAAAAGCGTATCCGATAGAAGATTGGCCGTGACATTATCTCTAATACTTCGCCGGAAATAGCGGGCTGTCCCGGCGGTAACGACAACATCCCCGGGCTGGCAGAAACATCTCAGCCGGCGGTATCTGCTGGAGCTCGTCTCGTCACAGCTCCTCTGCAGCCTGTACATATCCGTTTCACAGTCCATGTAGCCTCTCGACACACACGGTAGGACCATGTGGCAGTTTTTGAAAGCCATTTCATGTTTGCTGATAACACGTTGCCTTTTAGTTGACTTGGTGGTCGGACCGTTTGAAAGCTAGCACGACACGCTAGCGAGACGATAAGTTGGAGGCAGCTCCGGCTACGCTCGAGCAGCTGTTACCAACAATTAATTAACGTCTTATAAGAGGAGAAAAGTCGTACCTTTAGTAAACAGCGGCTGTCATTGTGTTGCGCTTTAATTAAGATATTTGCCCTTCATTTGGAATTGGCATCGTGCAATGAGCCATTTTCTCGTCAGATATTTTATCTGCGACAGGGACAAGAGTAACGGGGACGCTAAACTAGCTCAGACTTATCCATACTTTTAACAACTATATATAACTAACATTTACGTTTAAGTTCACAGTTAAGATGAGTATGAGGGACAAAAGGACGTGGGGAAGCTGCCGGAGTCACTATTTAACTTGTAATTTGACAGATATGGTGTGCCATATCAAACTAATTCACAACGAGCTTGCACAGTTTTGTATTTGTTTATATAGTCAAAAGATTAACGTTGAGTCAGATGAAACGCTTTGCAGACTGTTAAGAATCTCCATAAAGTCTGGCAATTTTTGTTCAGTGACTAAAGAGCAAACACTGTCAACGGGGAGCTTTAAGTTCAGCCTGAAAACTGTAAAAGATCCCTGTATCTTACACATTGTAGAATTTGGCTTGATCTTTTGTGATTGGTTTTGCTCCCATCTATAAATGTGATTTAGTAAAGTTCATTCTATATATATCTATTCTATATATAATTCTGAAGTGACTTTCCCACCAAAACTTCTTTCTCTTCTTTTGTAAAGTTCTTGCTCTCTTATCTCTCTTTCCTTCGTGTCAGCTAATGTTATAGTTTGGCTAAGGTCAGAGAAAGGACATGTTTGTGTGTGTGGGGAGCATCCCTTCCTAGATTGTGTTACATCTCTTTTCATAACTTATTTACTCTCCAGTCACTGCCCTCTTTCGAATAGGAAATGACACCACCACACCCAAGAGAGATGGGAGAGAATTAACTCGATGACAAAGTTGTGAAACCTCAGAAATGATTGAGAAATTTTCTGTATATTTGCTACTTGCCATCCTTCTCCCATTCGTCAGAATAGCGCTATGCACACAGAACGAGAGCACTCTGACCGTTTGGTGCCTTGTCTGCTTTCTGAGGCTGCAAAAGTAGGTCCTATGAAATCTAAACTAGTAATCAGGTTTCTGGGCTAAGAGGACTGAAAGAGATTTATTATGAGCGGTCTATTGAGCAACATAAACTGAAGCAGCAAAGAAATCCGTCTAATAATAGCTAAATAGTCCAGGAAGCCACTTTGATGTGGCCTCCAGCTCCTCACTAATAAAGAAGAATTTGATTTGGTGCATGCAGGGCACTGTAGTGTAGTGTGTGTGTGACTTGGAAATTGTTGCTTTAATTCATTCCCTGCAGTCATTCTGAATTAAAACCACAAGATACGAAACTCCAGCTCCAGACATTAGATCTGAAGGTTTTTTGTTTTCTTTAGTCTGTTTATTTACTAATCATGACAGGGCAAATTATATAATTAAAACTTTTCAATCACTCCCCGACTGTAAAAAAAAAAAAAAAAAAAAAAAAAAAAGGTTTTAATTGTGTCCATTATGTGTTCTTCTTTGTCACAGTCGACAATGTCTGGGGACTTCCGGCCTGATCTTCTTATCTGCGTAGGTGATTTGGTGCACACAATCTTGCAACCAGAGGATCTGCCCAAAACCCCCTGAGTGCTGCTGCTTAAAGTTATTCGTTGACGTCAGGTTTCATTTCCTGGTTTCTGCTTTTGCTCATCATTTCTGAATCCACTCCTAAGCGTACAGGATGTTTTAAGGATTGCCGTGTAGAAGATGTTGACATTTGGCCTTTCTGTGGAAAAAAAGGACAGCGGGGAAGAGAACTTCACATCTGAGAATCAACCTTGAGCCTCTGACCGGGCATCCTTACCTCCCTCCCTGCCTGCCTCCCACCACCCCCCCCCAGTACCATGCTGGGTGCACTGCGCAGGAACATGTCCCAGAAGCTGAGCGTGCTGCTGCTGGTGTTCGGCCTGGCGTGGGGACTCATGTTGCTGCGCTACACCGTGCAGCAGCCTCGCCATCAAAGCAGCGCTGAACTGCGAGAGCAAATCCTGGAACTGAGCCGGCGATATGTCAAAGTCCTAACTGAGGAGAACCAGAACTCGCCGAGCGGGCCACAGGGAACCTCCATGGCAGGTTATGGTAAGTATCCACAGAAGGATGCGGGCATTACGTTTCTATTACTTTTGAAAAAGCATTTACTTATAGATTTTTGTGTATATCTCTTCTTCCATCCCTTCCCTCGCATGCACACGACAGCCGATCTGAAGAGGACTATAGCTGTGTTGCTGGATGACATTCTGACACGGTTGGTCAAACTGGAGGGGAAAATTGAACTGGTGGTGAATGCCTCCTCCACAAACACCTCCCACGCAGCCGGAGGCCTCCTGGCCTCCGCTCCTGCTGCCCTGCAGAAAGCATCAAAGCAGGAGGGCCCTGGCAGCCACCCAGGAACGTCACGCATTCACCCGCACAACTTTAGGAGACTCCGACCACATTGAGAATGACAGACACATCATGCTGCTCCCCCATTAAGGCCAAAAACAAGCAATAGCAATATTTAAGGAGATCCAGAGCCTGCAAATGTTTCATTCATTTAAAAAAATGCCTCTGTTCAGAGCAGACGACCTCTGTATTGTCTTGCTTTTTACATTCTGATCTATCCAGAGTGTCCTATCAATCATTTTTGTTGAGTTATTGTGGCTTTTTTTAACATACATTTTTGTTTTTTCCAATATTTGAATCTAGTGACTGTTAAATGAAAAGATAACTAAGACTGAATTTGAAAGGATTTTCAAATTGATGCTTCCCATCAATTGTGTCAGAAGGAGTTTTACAAGGCTGCTCCAGGATATCAAAAATGCTGATCGAAACTGTAAACTTACAATGGTTAGGAATAGCTACACTTCCGTTTTTGGTCAGATTAAAAGAGACTATCTAGCTTGCTCATATTAAGCATAAATAAAACTGTGCTGTTTGCTCAGAAGATGTAACCCAAAGAATATTTTTTGCACTTAACTAAAGGCAATATAAATGTGTACGTGATATAGCTATGGGCTTATTGGAAAACGACAGGATGATGCTGTACATGTGCGTGTGTGCTTGCTGTGCCTCACCTGAAGCCCGCCGGCTGCTGCACACCATGCTCACCAGTGTTTTCATTTAGACGATGAAGGAACTTTGAATGTATTGCTGTCCTGTTAGGATGTCAGGAGGACTGACCTACACACTCATGTTCAGGGTGCTTTTTACACTGTGACTGAAAATTTTCTAAAAAATATTAGGTTGATCTATTTTGGTCTTTTCAGGAGGACTTTATCATCATCATCATCATCATCATCATCATCCTGCTCTTCCTTATCTCTTTCTCTCCAATGCTGATAAATTGGTAAAAGATCTTACCACATCTGCCCCAGAGGAATGAAATCTCTCTTGGCTTATTCATGATACTTATTAGTGTGATAGCGTTCTGTTATACAGAAAAGACGTGCTTTTAGCAACGTGATTTGGCAGTGGAACACCACAAAGTCGATACAGCGCAAGAAAACTTAATTCAAAGTCTGCTTACTAATGTTGCTGAGACACTTAGCCTTGCAAAGACTAAATTATTCAATAACGCTTCTGCTGCATCTGCACAGTGTGATGCCGTGAATGTACTCCATAATGCTACAGTGAGATTTACCATGAACGAACCAGCTGTTTTCAAACAACTTTACTAATAAATCCACCTCATGGAAAACAATTTACTCCCACACTTGAACGGTCTTTGCGTACCTAACAATACGTGGTTCCTCTGCCTCTTTTCAATTGTACAAAATGGGGTTTGTGTATGAAAAGATCAAAATTCCTTTTCCAAAGGGTTGTAACTGTTGAGCAGGAAAAGATAACCCTCACATAATTTGTCCATCATATTTCGATTGTTGATGAATCTGGAATGCAGTATAACCGTGGAGAGCAGTTAGTTTTATGGCCTGAAGACAAATCTTATTGTATAATTGAAAACGTTGCAAGAGAGATTTAGCTGCTTTTTAATTTGATTCAAGACACTTGTTTAAAGTAAAAACCCTTAGGCAGGTTGTATTTTCTCTTCAAGCCCCTGAATACTGAGGAGGCTCACCTTTTTTTTTTTTGCTTTGAATCAGAAATATTTCCTATTATTGCTCAATATAGGTTTCCGGAGGCCTCTTCTATCACGGTAGTGTTCTGAATGTGGACTCCATTTGCGCTAGTTTCTAACCTCAACCTGCACCGTGTGTAGCCCAGGACAATAATGGACCCCTTAGGCTGTGTGGGTTGTGGATGGATAATTAGGAAAAGAAGCTCCCTCCACAGATGTAATGAGACCCAATCAGATTGCTGTGTCTCTGTTTTAAAGGCCTGCTGTTATGTAGCTAGAGAAGAGAACTAATGTCAAGATTCAAGTAGACACATTCAAATATAGTGTTTTCACTGTTTAATCTTTATGTATCTCGTTTTTTAAAAAAAATACATTTTTGCTATGGTATGTTGACCTTGAATGTATACTTTATGGCTGATATCTGCAACACCACATTATGACTCAACAGCTTGTTTGGTGTCCCGTTGTATCAGCAGTGGGACTGGACCAAGCCTCCTTTAACCACCAATCACCGACCAGCGTCCCTCCCACCTCGCCCCTGCCTTCGATCCAATTCTTACATTTCTCTTTTCTTTTTTTTCTAATTTGGAGTAAACGCAGCACGCTCAACATAAAGGAGGCGTGGCTCCTCTGACGGGCGATGACGTCAGTTCTTCGATGCCTAAACAAACCTACCCACTCACGCGCCATCTTCTAGCTAATAACCAGTTAATGAAAACATGCTTTTTTATCCTTTTTTTCCCCCATTTAGTTAAAAAACCCTCTTTTAGGTAGCTACTTTGAAATGAGCGACGCAGAGCATGGACACTATGACAAACCCGTAAGTTGTTGCAATTTCTTTTTTTTTTTTGTACCATAAACCTTTTTTTCCCTTTTCTCTTTTGTGCTGCTTCCCATAAGTGTCCTTTTGAGCTTGTGACACCACCAGGTAATTAAAAGCAGCGCTCGGTTGACGGGACTTATTGCATTAGACCGCATTACCTGTTAGAGCAATTTGCCTCGAGCGAACAGAGCATTTTCCAGATGCTAGCTTAACATCCTCAGGCTCCTCGTGCTGGAGCTAATGAGCCAGTCACCTTTTTCCAATAAGGGCAGGGCGATACGGATTTGGCTTGAGTTATCATTTTTATAATTCCCAACAGTGTACATGTACTACACCTAGTTTTCTATGTGGTTTAGGATATTCTCCATCACGGAAACCTTAATGTTGATTTTCACTAAATGCTCTTTTTTTTCATCAGGGTTATTGAGCCTGAACGTGTGGTTTTATTCCAGCTGGGATGAAGACAGTTTTCATGATAGAGGAAGACTTATGGGAAGCCTTACAGAGCAGGACGTGGAAGTGGAAAGGGAGGAAAATATGACCTGAAGAATGTTTTTGGGAACGCAGACTGGCAGTAATGGATCAAATAAAGCAGACCTGAAGTCAGGAAATGTGAAAAACCGAAAAAAGAGGATGGAAGAAGGATGTCAATCCTGAAAGCAGGTCGTAGTGAGTAAATGATTGGAAGGAGGAATGTATTCCCTGGTAATGCAGACATGCGTTTATCTCACAAAACATTTTCTTTGCAATGCTCGTGTCCAATGTTTTTAAAAAAAATGCATGTCTGTAAATTTTCCTTCTATTTTTTTTTATGTGGACTTGGATGTAAATGTGTTGTATACTTGTATGTTTGATTATGTGCCATATAGCAAAGTAGACATTCACTGAAGCTGAAAGATTACCCACCACTTTCTCCACGGTAAATAAACTGGGCATTTTAGACCTGTATGTGTGAAATCTGCTCCTCTACATTTCACAACTCTGCGCTGGATTGTGTTTCTTAGTATAAAAAAAAAAAAAAAAAGGAACTGCTTGTATATGAGAAAGTTGTTAACAATGCTGCTTTGGTGAAAGGGGACGTGTTCCCCATCCAAATCGGATCGTGTGAGACCATCATGGGTCCGGCTCGTCAATAGAGACGAACATAGAAAAGGATCTCACTCAAAATCTAGGTATGTTGTCATTTTTTTCATCGTACTGTAATGACAAAGCAATATAAGACCTGATTAGAGGAGCGTTTGAAAGTTTCCCGTGCCCTCTAAAACGTGCTCGCCACTCAGTGGAGTTTCTCTTGTCTGCAGGTCCTGACGCGGCTCCGGCTGCTCACAGTATCGGTCCGAGTCCCGCTCTCCGCCCCGCCGCCCAGAATCCGCCGCAGGGGGAGCCTGAGCACCCCCCCCCCCCCCGCCCACCCCACGTGACCCAGATCGGGTCAGGGTGAGTCTGAGACGATCCGAAGACCTGAAAAGTAAAGGGGAAACCAAACCTAACAGCGGTGGGAACATTTTTACGGGAGGAGTGGGATTTGTGTCATTGAGTTCTTGGGAAAACATTGAGAAAATAATGCTGTACGTTATCATCATCGTCAAACGCTTCACTATGAGTCACTCTGAAGCTGCCATGATTTCACCACTATCATAAAAATGTCCCCCAAACACATTATTTGAAAGCATATGTACATACTTTCCTTTAGAAATAAATCACTCGGGTTTTGGTTTTCAAGAATATGTAAACAATTATTGTTTGAACAAATGTAAAAGTTTTTGTATAGTTTTCATGCATCTTATTTGATAAAAATGTTCTGGTGTTTTTACGACAGAATCGTCTGAAGTATTAGGAGGCGAAACTATTTGATACAAGTTTGTCTTTTAAGATGTTACATTCTTACGCTCTGTTTTTACAATGTATTTGATTGATATGTATTATTTCTTAAAGGTGTTTGAGTGTGAGGAGAGAATGTAGGAAACGCTCTGTTTAAGATGAGAGAACTCCGATGTTTAGAGTAAAAAAAAAGTGTAAAAGGGGCAGAAGCAGACAAACAAAGCAGTTTTCTGTATACTAAAAGTAAATCAAGGGTGAAATTGATTTCTTCCCCATCCGGTGGCATTTTCTCGCAGCTTCATGCTTGTGTAAGATCAACGTTTGTAGCTTTAACGTGAGAACGTTAAACAGGATTGACTGGTTTTTAAGAAGGCTTTTTTTTTTATTACAAGTTTCAGTCTCACCTGTGGAATATATAAGAACACACAAAAGAAGTCGTTAAAATGTCATATGCACCCATTTAGAATTTATTTACTGTGTTTCCTCATTACAGAAATGCACACGACTCGATCTCTTGAGAATCCAAAGTCGGAGAGCACGTACTCAGTTCAGCAAAGTAGTTTTCTCCCTAAACAACGATAAACTGACCCCAAACAGCACATCTGTTTGAAAACAGAAAGGGGATTTGAGCAAATCTAGATGGTTATCTCTGTTGTTTTCCACCATTTTCAAATGTATGCAAAAGCCAGCACTCTGTGTATAGAAGCGGCTTTTGCACGCTCCATCCAGTGGGCTGATTTCGTATGCAAAATACGAAGCGGTTAGATCAGGTGCGCCGCATCAGTGGCTCCATGTTGCTGACCTTTTCGGGCGAGCCCAGATCCGTGCACGTGTTAGGGATGTCCGGCTAGGGTGAGATGTTTCCGCGCTACGGCCCTCTGGCTGGGGTCAGTGCGGTGGACGGTCAGCTCGCTCTCATGGCTCAGCCCTCATTTACTTTAAGAGGCTTGATCATTCCAAAGAGGAATGGGGGGAAAAAAATAAAATACTTGTTATTTAAAACTCAGCGTCCCATCTATTTTCAGTCGTTACATTGAAAAACAATGGATTTATGGTTTTGTTTTTTTTTTTTTTTTTTTTTCACCATTTTTATGTAAAGTAAACTTTTAAAAAATAGCTAAAATGAAGTGATGGAGTCCCGAGTGGAAACAGGAACATGACCTGTAGTAACATAAATGTAACACTAGATGTCACCATTGCTTCAAATTCCCTTGACCACGAGGCGATGAACGCCTTCGCAAAGGAGTTACACTGTTAAGATGTTCAAGGGTTTTTGGAATGAAGTCATTAAGGCAAAAAAGCTTATAATTTTGTACATAGATTTTTGTCTTCTTCCACTTTTGTTCCCCAGGCAATGGCCCAAGCCAGCACTATGAATGGAAGGCATATCATAACGGATTATTCCATGACCAAGCGTCCACATACCCCCTCCCTGGCTGTCTATATGGGCAGACTGTCTCAGTGGGACCAAGACTAGACTCAGATCACATCTTCACGGTTTCATGAAGCCGTTGTGTGACACTGGTTGCTGACCCTGTTGAGGTTGATGCTTGACGTACGTCTGATCTGTCTGGAATGGGAACAGAAAAAAAGTCCTTTGATGAAGGTTTATCAATGTGTTTGTTTGTTGTGTTGAACTTTCTACAAATGTACTATTCATGCCCAATATGATACAGTGTCATGTTTTATATAGAGCTCAAAAGCCGAGGTGTTTGTATTCTTACAGCAAAAGGGGCTGAGTGGAAGCAGCAGGAAGGAGAAACTCCTCCTGTGGCTGACAGATACAGTATAAGAATGACTATTGGTACAGGTGAGTAATAATTTAGTGCAAAACCAGCATGGGTTTCATAGATTATGTAAATTGTTTTAGGTTCTCTTGTTTTTTATCATGTTAAAGCTTCAGATGCCCTCCATCTCTCCACTGCATGTCCATGGAGCCGCTTCAAGCTCAAAAAGAGGCTCGCCCGTTTGCGTTTGACCGTAGATGAACGGTCATTTTAGCCGTCTGCCATCTTAAATCTGTCCTCATACAAGGTGAACTCTCTCTTTTTGCAGGAACACGCCGAGTTGGCCCTTTCAGAGTTCAGCCCTCCTGCAATCGCTGGTGTAAGATTCTTCAGGACGTTGTTTACACGCACTGATATTAGGACATTTCTCCGCTCGTTGAATTCATTAGCCATACATACTTCCTTCCCGCTTCTCTTTGTGTAACAGGGAGGGCCTTTTTTTCGTCCCCTGACGGTTAGTCAAAGTGTTGCATTGGTCACTAACCGCATGATGTTGAAAGCACGCAGTATTTACCGACCATCCCACACCGTGGGACACTAGGTTTTTGCTTCCTTCGCCAAGAAGATACCGATAATGTACAGTGAGGAAGAGAGATTTGTCTGCGTTACAGAGCAGTAACCTTCCTTGTCACCGTCAAGTGGCTGGTGAGTCTGGCTGGAAGACGGAGTGTTATCAGCAGTCCGACACCAAAGTGGATTTCTGCTCACATTCAGCCCCTTCTAGTTGAGGAGATCTCAGAGATCTCAGCATTTTAATATCGTGTGACTTTATTACATTTTTTTTTTTTTACAGTTTTTTGTGCGATAATGCACATTTATGAAAACTTTAAATTGAAGGATTTTTAAAAAAGATGATACACAAAATTGAATTGGAGATGTAGTTGTACGGTTAACAGTGATTTTCTGAGGGTACGGTGAGGAAATAGGAGTTTCGCAAAACAAAGTGGAGTGTGTGTGTGTGTGTGCGTGCGCGCGGCAAGTTAAATGCACACAATGTTTTCCTGTAGATTGGCTCAAAAACGCAGATTGATTCAAACTCACAAATAAAAGCAAGGACAAAACTATGTTTTTCCCCAGGTTTTATTAAGTGTTCAAGTGTGAAGAACATTTTCTGCATACCAGCTCGTTAAAATACAGCAACTTCCTCGTATTGCCTGTGTCCTCAGTGACAGAAGGAGATGATGTCCTATGAAAAAATGACAGAAATGTAGCTCATCAAGATCAATCAATTCGTCCCAAACTTTGGATTGAAACAAACGGAGAGCAAACAGGATCTTGAGTTTCTAATCACAAAAGTAAGGCTGAAGGAATGGAGGACTCTTTATCTGTAGACCTTGGTCTCAGTAATAAGGCCCTCCATTCAAAGGAGGTCAATAATCACTGCTGACATGTGATGGGGCCCCTCAGGGTTGGGCTTTCAGCTATAGACTCAGAGATAACTCTTTAAGTTCCAAGGTAAGAACAAGCCAGGGGGGTGCAAGGGTCGAAGTTCAAGGTGTTTCCTATAGTGGATCACCGTACATCAGCGTGGTTGCATGGCCCTTTTTTTATTCTAACAGATCGCTTGTTCAGCCACATTTTCTGACAGGTGCCTGAAACAGGAAGATCTCTGAAATAGTTTTTTCTTTTCTGTTCAGAAGCCTGGTGCTGGCACTTGCTTTAATTTCTCATTGAATAAAGCAGGTGCACATGAAAGCAAACGCAGACACTTCTCTTGATGATGTGCTTATATATCGGGCTGATTTGTGATTGATTGTCTGTCTTCACTGAAGCTGAGCAGTGGCACAGGTGTGGCGACAGGAGCCAGGTACGGTGGACTGACTTGTAAAGCAAAAACTGGAGGAGATGGTTTCAAATACTCTGTACTCAGAACTTACACATTCAGAAATGTTGGTTGGCATTTTGTGCCTATTTTCAAAGAAAACTCTTTTTCTACTTAAACAGAACATTGAAACTTTATCGAAATCAGTAGGAAAAATAACAATAAACTTTGACTATTTAATTTGGTAAGGCATTTGACATTATCTTCCTTATATTTCTTAAATAAATAATTTGCAACCAAAGAGGACACCAAGACTAACTTGTAGCTTTACTGTGTATTTTTTATTTGATTTAAAAACTGGGAGATAAGAACAGGACAATAACTGATGGTTGATAGGCATCTATGCTCACAAACTGTGGTTTTAATGCAGGAAAACTAACATTTATAGCTTTAAATACACCCTAGAGGTGTCCTTGTTATCTTACCTATTACTTTCTGATAATACATAGCTACAAAGGACAAACCACCCCATTAATCTGAACTACTGAGCTAGCAGTTATACAATCAGCAGATTTTTTATGTGAAAAGGAATATTTTCTAAGCTTTTGTAAGATATTTGTGCAAATGATGAACCAACTGGTAGATGTACTTCCTGAAACTGTATGCTAAACTGTGTCAACGTGAAATGGTAATTCATTATCCATTATTCATTATATGCTAGCTTTGTCAGCTAACAAATGTTTTGCACATTTTGACACCATCAAATTGATTTCAGTCAACATACAGAGGGAAATTATCCATTTAGGCTTGTTTGTTTCAAAGGTCCCCATAAAACGTAAATCATTTGTAAATCTTAATTGATATTCAACACCAGAATCATCAAATTCATCCCCTGAACAATTTTACTTCAATATTCAATGTTCTCAAGTAAAGAACACCTATATTTCTATTAGAAAAAAAATAAATTTCAGTCCATTCCAAGTTAAACAAACCATGCACTTTATTTTATGGTTAATATAATTTAATTTTAAATAAAGTGTGGGGAAAAAACTGGAGCCCAACAAGCCCCTGTTTCCCACTTTAAGCAACAGAACATTGCAGGACCTGATTGCTTTCGTGTCGTTGAGGGAAACATTTTCCTGCTCACAAATCTCAGTGTAACAAATCCATCAAGGAGCAGAAACCCAGCAAACAACAACAACAAGCTGCAGCCACAAGGGAAGTTTTCCTGCAAGAAGAAAACACAGAGCCACATGCAAACGCGTGCAAGTCTCAGTGTGACTGCATGTGCGTGAAAACACACACCGCCATCCAGCTTCTGTTGCACCCTGAGCGTGGGCTGTAAATCTTAGCAAAAATAGCCAACAAGAGGGGAAAACACCCTTATCTTGAGATCACAAAAAAACCCCAGATCAAAGGATGTTTATTAGGCTGAATCACTGTTTTGCTGAACTTGTGAAAAAGAAAATTAACCTAAATTTGCACAGAATTATTTTTACGCGCCATCCTGCTGGAAAAAAAAAAAGTGTGGACGAAATTTGACCAAATTGAGAGCTATTAAAATAAGTTTAAATTGTGTGTGTGTACGTATGTGTGTACAAAAACGGATATATATATTTTTGTACGTATATATGAAAATCTTCAATTAAAAACTGAAAAAACAACAGTTGTGTGACGGTTACGTTTTTACGCTGTTAACAGTTTTGGGGTGGAACATAGTTTTAAACAACAAAATACAATTTTGTATATATGTATAGAAGCAGATATTTAATTATAAAAAATTCTCCCATGGAGTTCCTTTTTTAATTTGCTTTGTATCAGTTCCTAATTGAAGATTTCCACTCGGATTCTTGGGATTTGAGTTACGTCTGAGTGGGACGAAGCACACGTGACGAGAAAACAACAAAACCTAAACATACTTCAATCGTGTGGCTTCTCAAAACTATCAGAGGAATTAGCTGGGGTGTTTCTTTGCTCTTTAAAAGGTGGTTTACCAGTCAGAAATTAACTCGTTCTTTGCTGCTAAAGGGGGAAACTAGGTCCCAGGCATGTGTTCTGTGGGGGCACAAACCGCCATTTTCTGATGAGATGGAGGGTGTCATCCCACAGCAAGAATCAAGAGAAAACACATCCAATCCTCTCTCCCCTTTCCCACCCCGTTACTTTTCTGGAGCCTGCGTGAAAGCACCTTTTTCAGGGGTATAAGGGAAACGTATGTCTGGAGCAACATGCGCATGGAGGTTTGCCTGCATCAGTTAATGTTGGCTGTGAGGCTCTCCTCAACATGGCGTTCAACCCCCAGTGTTTCCTGACAGTCCGAAGCGGTCAGCCGCTGGGTTTCGTGGTGAAAGCCCAAGTTGGAGAGAAAACATTGTTAAAGACCTGGAGCAGTCAACGATCATTCGAATGAAAAAGAGAAAGAAAAAAAAAGGTCATCTCACCGGATTCACTGCAGCTTTATGGGTTTTTTTTTTTTGTCAGAGAGCCTGGCCGCTTGGCGACGTATATCTTGGAGCGAGGCCAACAACATCTCAAAGTTGGGCTATAAGCATGCGTTTTTAGCTCCAACCATCTACCTCCCCTTTCCTCTCTTGGTCTTTTTCGTCTAGGAATATCCAAGATTGTGCTTGAAACAAGACAGATTTTGCCCCCGGCTTCTACCCCTCCACTGGCAATTGAAACGCAGCAATCTGCTCTAAGTCTGAAACTTTATGTCAGTTTTGCCCCCTATGGAATTCATCCATAGCGAGGACTCCTGAAACTGGGGGGGCGGGGAGACTTTCTGTACATTCCTCAGCGATACATTCACTACTCCTCCTGCAGAGCCAGCAGCCACACACACACACACACACACTCAGACTCACGCACACACACACACACGCAGAGAGTGTCAGCCATGCATCAGTTCATTTAAACCGACAAAGCCGGGCGGGACTCACATGGCCGCCTCTCTATACGTACGACTGTTACGCAAAAAAAGCCCAATCTGCTAAGACAAAGTTCAGCAGGCGAGGGTGGGGGGGTGGGAGCTTCACGCGAGGGGGCTCTTCCCCCCGCGTGCGTTTCGTTATTTCCATTTACCCGTGGGTATCACTAGTGCCAAATAAAATTGTGCTGTAAATAAATAAAAGAAATGTATACGCCAACGGAAAGCGACCACGCCTCGTGGATTCCATTTGAAAGCCCACGCGGGGTGGGTTTATTTTTAATTTTATCATTGATTACAAAGTTTAGAAGAAACTTTTCAGGGTTTGAAACTTTTGAAAAAAATTGAAGATAACCAAAACTCGTCGGGGAGTTGTTGTGAAGCCCTGGTTAGACTATATATTTAATTCTCCTTCCAGCTGACCTAGTTAAAGCAGCATCCCATTGATGTAAACGGAGCAGGCACGAGCTGAAAATATTGGGGAACCGTTAGGACAAAACGGCTCGGACCCGGTGATCGTTTCGCGTTTCGTTCCGTCTTAAAGCTTCGCGACAAAGGCGAGCGAAGCCAACTTTGGGGAGAAACGCGCGCGGTTGGCGCGCGCTCATTCGTATAGAATCGTCGAGGCGGGGAGCCAATGAGCGCGCGCGCTGAGGCCGAGCCGGCGGCACTCGTACGGAACAGGTCTGCCGCTCTCCGATTGGCCGAGCCTCCCGGCCAATCAGGGGCCTCGGTGTGTTTGCTCAGCAGTAAAGGAGGAACCCACCGAAGCTCTGCCATGGCCCCAGTCACAGCCAGGGACTGAAGGGCCCACTAAACTAACACTCCCTTTGTAACTCGCTTCCCGTGAGCGTGCTCACCTCTTGACCCATTCATCAGCAAACACTGCAGGGACGCAGAACGACCGTCTCAGCTCAAAGCGGGGCTGGAAACGCAGGCGGTTTGAGGCTGGTTGCACGGCAAAACTCACCTTCACAACACATTTCCCAACTCTTCAGACTAAGGCAGCTTTTATGGATCTTGGGTACCAACGAGGTCCCAGTTGACCACGTTGTGTAACTCCTTATCGTTAGTCCTAAAGAGCCAGTTTTGGGTGAATTTGAACCATATATGACAAATCACATCACTATTATCGCAATTTTGTTGCTCCCTATAACCATATTTCACAATAGGGGCACACCATATGCTCCACTTTCAACACAGAATATGTTTATCGAGCACATGTATACTGTGTTTTACACTCCCCTAAGCTCAGATAACTTCAATGTGCCATTTTTGTATAACATATTGTTGTGTTTATGTCAAAGAGAGGTTTCTCTCAAAATGGTTTTACAGAGGTATTTATTTTGTTTGGATGTCAACACCTTCACAACTTTTGTTTTCTGCTGAAAACTGGAAGGGACTATAACATTTTGGAGGCCAATTTTGCCTTCAGCAAAGGAATTGGACCTGGTACGGGGTAAACACAGATTGGTGTAAGGCAGCTTGGCTTAGCTGCCCCAGATTCCGCCTGATGTAAAACCCCACCAAATGCAACAACCGGTGAGGGGCATTGCGTCTATTTAGGGGATCATGACACGTTTCTTTAGTTCTGTCAAAGTTTGAACACCACGGAGGCCATTTGTAGACATGACCTTTTGCACAAATTTGCCTGATGGGGCCTCAGTTGTTCAAAAAAAAAAAAAAATAGTTCTGCTTTGATCCTAGCGACCTTTCGCCATCAACAAGTCGATGATGGATTCTCGTTTGGTCAGTAAACACGGTCACTCTATGCAAAGTGACCCACGCATCCATTGTCTTGATTTACAACAAAAAAACCTTACTGAAAGTTGCGTAATATTTTACGCAAGTATTCCACACGTTACGGAACTGATTCTACGCCTTACACGGGACGCTAGGGGCACACTGGTGTGGAAGACCCCTCCCTCCTCCAGGAAATTCAAACTCACGCCTGAGGTATAGAAAAAGGAGATGCGCTTTGTGTGGTCGCCCTACGCGGCTTCCTCGTTGCGCCCAAACGCCATGATCGGATATTCTGACAGCACGCGAGTGGCGTGATAGCATCCACGCCGCTCGAAGAGAACTTCTTAAATTTTATTTTGCGTGAGCACGCGTAAAGTGGGGCCTGCTGTTGGACTTTGAGCCATGGATCAGAGAGGGCACGGCTCCATGCTTGCTGGAGAAGATGGATGCCGTCATGTGGGCAGTAGTACGTGTCACTACCACGTTGCGTAAGGGGCCCACGGAGTGGCGTGGGGGCCCTCCCAAAGAGACGAAACACTCCAAATCATATGCGCCCATAACGCAACGGAACAATATAGAACATCTTATATGAATGGCCCCACCCCCTTTTCTTTCAACTGTATCATCAGTACCGCGCACTTGGTACAGCCGTGCGCACGAGCCCCAGTACGGCGTCTCCATGCTCATGGGCGTGCGCGCGCGCACTGCCGTTTTACTATTCCTGAGCCGACCAATGAGAATCGAGACATTGCAGAGAAAGACACGAATGTGATTCCAGTAAAGATACACTAGTTTCTCACGGAATCCCTTTACGCACATAGCTCGCCAGGTTTTTTTTGTTTCTCCCCCCCCCCCAGCACCAATCCACTCTTCCCGTCCTTTTTTTCTCAACTCCCCTTTGCTGTCCCCACCCCAGATTCCCGTGCAATTTTCCCCAATCCCAAACACTTAATTGAGCAATTGGGATTCCTCACGTGTGGGCTGATTTGTAGTTTGAACACGTGGCTCATTCAAAAAAGCCGGAATAGCAGCGGATTTTTTTTCCTCCCCTTTCTTCTTCTTCTTATTCTAGGCTCTAGACTTAGAGGCGGGCGCCAGCCTTACCGTGTGTGACATTCTCTGTCTCTTTGCCAACGGGTTTGGAGGAAGACACAAAGTAGTTTCTCCTCCTTTTTTTTTTCACCCAGCCCGCCATTATTTGGAGACACGAGATTAATAATTAAGCATTTATTTATTGCGCGATAGACTGAGGGGCGAGGGAGCGCAAACGCACTGTGAGGCTGCCAGTTTAAATCTATCTGTGGCTTGAACGACCGGGAAGCACGCCACAGCCACTCCGTAGTAGTAAAGGCGATTTGGGCTACTCTAAACTCTGCACATCCGCGAGAGCGAATATCTGCCTCTCCCTCCGCGTAAAGGTTGACCCTTTTCGGCATAGAACATGAATAAGCTATACATTGGCAACGTGAGTGCAGAGGCGAGCGAGGAGGACTTCGAAAGTATCTTTGAGCAGTGGAAGATTCCGCACAGTGGTCCATTTCTTGTTAAAACTGGCTATGCGTTTGTGGATTGCCCGGACGAGAAAGCTGCAATGAGGGCCATCGATATTCTTTCAGGTGAGAATGTTTTAAGCAATTGCGGGAGGAAGAGGAGGAGGGGGGTTGGTGGTGGTGGTGGGGGGTTAGAGAAAGTGGAATTACAAAATACGCAAGAAACTGCTGCAATTGACAAGATTACCATAGTTCAGGGCCCCTGAGAGAAACGCATGTAGTTCTGTGGGGGGGGGGGGGGGGGGGGGTGTATCCAAGCGTCTCTTTCTCTCACACAACCTTTACTTGGCCTTTTGGCACCGTGGGCTAAGACAAATGGCTTCCACCGGGTCTCAGGGAAATTCTCGCCCCTTGTCATTTCACTTGTGTGTAGCTTGATTTTGGAAATGGTCGAGTAGCCACGGCCGTGGGGCTTCCAGGGCTCTGCTGCATGTGCCGGCTCAGGACGCACAGTCAGCGCCGAGCAGGGAGCCCTGTTGTGGGCTCACCCTGGCACCGTGGGCCAGTGTGTTGTTGGGTTTTTAAAAAAAAAAATGTATTAATTAATTAATTTGAGTAGTTTCACTGTGAATTCGGCTTCTCCTGTTGCCACCGCCTGCTCCACCATGGAGCCTTTTCGCCCATACTGACACACCAGGTGGTTTAATTGTGCTGGTCAAAATGTAGGCCAACTCACCGAGCTACAACACCACAATCAGCTTTTGTGGATATCTTCTTCAGCGTGTTTTTTTTTGTGTGTGTTTGTTTATTTCACCCAAGGCCGGCTCCTATAGGAAAGACGTATCGTTTTAGCCAAACTCGTGTCATTTTTCTCGAATTTGGCAAACGCCAGGCTCAGTTGTGTCCTCGTGCTGTTTGTGGCTCGTACACTGAAGACTGTTTAAAATCCAGAGAGCTTTTAATATTTTTTTTTACTAATACATTTAATTTAAAAGCTTTCTTTGGCGAGAAGCTTAAAGTCAAGTGTGCTTTTCTGTTATTTCCACTAAAAACGAGGAGGCCTGGGTCAGGACATGCGTGATTACAAAAAATTATGAATAAATGTAGTTTTTCTCTTGTAGGTAAAGTAGAACTTCATGGGAAAGTTCTCGAAGTGGAGCACTCGGTGCCTAAACGTCAAAGGTAGGTCAAGGTTTATTAACTAGTCTTGGTTCAACTTGTGGGAGCCCCCCCCCCCCCCCCCTCTCCACACACACTCACCCCCCTCACTGTAGCCATTTTCTGCATATAAATACACTTATTTATTTATTTTCAACGTGACAAACGGTGTAAGTTTGCCATTGGGTGTTTTTACTTTAGTGGTGGATTTTATTTGTGATTTAACTCCAAATATTTTTGGTTAACGGGGTCTGTTTTCGTCCTGAAAGCAGCAGGTCAAACATAAGGGGCGTTTGGTGGCGAGCTGCACTCCCTCCTCTCGCCATGACAGTACACTGCTCAAAACTACATGGAAGTGAACTTAGCACATGCTCGCACACATCTCATCCGTGCATGCAGCCATTGTTTCTCCCAGCCACACGTCCAGCGGCTCCCCATAGTCGAGCCCGGAGCGCATAGCGAGCCACTTCGGCGTAAAAAAGGGCCGAAATGTGCCAAGCCCCGGGTCGCAGGCTCGATTTGAGGCGTGCAGGCCTTGTGGAGTCGTCCATTTGAGAAGGATCTGCCCGTCATTCTCCCTGCCTGCCCCTGCGCTTCCGCCCTCCTCAGCACATTGTGCCGCTGTTGCGTGAGATGGACTCCCAAACGCGAGTGGAATGGGAGGTTTGGGGCCCAAGTCACGAAAAAAAAAAAAAACCCCTTCTCTGTTGTAGCTAGACTCCCACTAACCACACTGGGAGGTCGCTTCAGGGCTAAAAAAAAACAAAGGTGTCAAATAATTCACCTGTGTGGGCAAAACGTAATCTGGGCCGTGGAGGTAAAATTCTGGGAGTTGGAGATTGCGTGCGTAATTTTGGCTCGCACACAGTCCGCTTTATTTCATCTCAGGGAAATATAAACGTGTCTGTGCGATTATTTGCAAGATGTGCTGTTTTGTAAAATACATTTGAGCTTTTTGGGGGACTTCTGGTTGAAATATGTTTTTTTTTTACGTAAAACGTAAAGTCACATTTGAAATCAAAGTAATGGCGAAAGACGTCGACTTTTTTAAACTGATAACCGTGGCTAAAATTAATTTAGAAAATATTTAAAAAAACACGGAGCATCCAGATGTCATTTTTGAGTTGTTGACGCGGAGTTTATTTCCCTGTTTTGTACACAATGAGAGCTTTTTGGGGGCCCAGCTGCTGGGTGGCTGTTTTTCGCTGTAGCGTCAACAAATGAACCGGTTTGGCTCGATGGGAATATTAGCATTTGAAATCTCTACGCCTTTTTCCTAAAGTACTCCACGTAAGGGCACGTTTGTGACGTTGGTGTCTTTTTTAGTGCACCCTGCAGCGTTGCAGCAACAGTGGAGTTTTTTAAGCCATACTGCAAATGAGGGAAGGGAGAGAGAGAGAAAAAAAAAAAAAAAGTAAAACGGGCCCTCCCTACACAACATGAACACAACCTTATAGTGACTACAGCCTCAGACGTGTGTGCTGGGGCCCCCTCTTTGCATTCCAGTCCCTGTGAATTTCAGCTGGAGGCTTGGCCAATCACCACGGCCTAACCTTTGAACTCATCAGGAAGGGGAAGTGCTAAAGCAGACGGGGATCAAGATGGGGTGGCTGCTGTTGTGGGGTTCATAAAGATAGGAATGTGTAGTTGCGACGTGCTGAAAAAGCGTGGCGGCTCACTCTGGACAGAGCACATCCTGTCCAGAAATTTGG
>JABUIW010000029.1:1388878-1401066 GCA_013363375.1 Menidia beryllina
TTTTGATCTACCTCTCTGGACACGTATTTGAAGTAGAGGCATTCTTCTATTGGGTTGGGCTTTATCCCCACCGTCACACTTCCCTTGATAAGAATAAAAACACACAAATTGTGGAACCCCTTAGAATTGAGTATTCAAAAAGTGATCAAACATGTTTTTTTTTGTTCTTTTTTTTTTGCCAGTGTTCATATATACTCCTTTTGGCTTTATTGAAATCCTCAATGGTTATTTCTGTCTGCTTTCTATTTTTGGTTGTGTGGCTTACATGTAGTTGAACTTTGGCTTTTTTTTCTCTTTTTTTTTTTTCTTTCAAGAGTTGACAAAGGAAAATGACAGTTTTTAATGAAGGGCCTGATTTATTTTCTTTAATCAACGCTAAACTTGCTGATTTGATAGCTGTTTTCTTCTGTTGCATTTCTTGGCTGTGTAATGTGAAACACCCTCTTGGTATGGAACAGATTTGAGGGACAGGATCTGTTTTTTTTTCCTTTTTTTCCTTTAAAAAAAAATATAGCATGATATTCCCTCCCTCCCCTCTGCAACCATGCTTGTGCCCCCTTCACTACCCCCTTACACACAGCTCCACTCGTCAAATACCTCTGAATAAAAAGAAGAAAAAAAAATTAAATCTGTGTTTTTGGCATTTAAGTTTCGAGTACTCTTGATCTCTTGGAACTCTTAAAAATTTGGGTGACTGGGTGAGACTCATCTAGCCTATAAAGTGTCGTATTTATAGGCTATATATAATATCAAATGGTGCATATAAAGTTTTAAGTGTACAAAGTCTATTGTTGCAATGGATGCATGAGTGGATAATTGCATGGAATTTTCTTTCAAAGGCTTCTGAAAGAACTTCCAGTTGAATCTGCTTTTGTGTAAATTATTTATTTCCTCTCCACCCATTCATCTGAGTTTTAGCATCTACGTTTTTCTAAATGGTACATTTGAAATGTTCTTTGGAGAACAGGTTGAAACTCAATGAAGAAAAGCTGCCACTGAAATATTCCAGGATTATACACGGAATATATCCTTAAATTAAATTTCAAACTTGAGCACATGTTGCACGAAAAAACCATTTCTGTCACCTGGGTTTCTGGGACATCATGGAGTCAAGACATGTTGAACTCATTTTAATAGCTTCAACCTCAGGAATGAAAACGGTTAATCTGTAGCTTTTTAAAATAAAAATGTAAAATTGGTTATCTAATGTTTCGCTACGAGTACCTGCAATCGAGGCTGGTGAAGGCATGAGGAGCACAGACAAATCAACCGAGACGTGGTTAGTGACGACCTTTATTAGAGATGCTGTTTCCACCTGTTAGATTTCCACCAATTTAAACTACTTGACTTCCAAAATTAAGCGTTCACATCAATGCACTCAGCTGAACAACATGCCTTGGTCGTGGGAATTTGTTAAATATCTTCTAGTTAACATGGGAATAGCAGCAAAGCATTCTTTGGCACAAGTCAAAATATTTCTTTAAAAACAAAAACTGGTATGACTAAAACCCTATTCTCAGCGACATTTATACAACGGCATCAGGGTGAGAGCTGCCATCACAATTAGGACAGCTTTTGTCAATCATGTTATGGATCCACTGTAAGCCAACAGTGTCAAACAACTCAATCGAGATGCAAAAGAGAGATTAGTACGACTCCTTAAAAACTAAATTTTGATACTGATTTGGCACTTTTCTGTTAGCTGAAGGGAACTGGGATGTAGCCCTCGCTGAGCTACAGGGGGCACCTTTGGGTCAGCAGGTGGCGGCTTTCCTCGCTGGGGGGGAAGAGGGCCTCCCTCAGGCGGACCATGGGGCCGGGGGCCCCGGAGTTGGTGCAGGCGTGCGCCGCCAGAGACCTTCGGATGGGCCGGTAGACCTTGTGACGCCTTAAAGACAAGACGGAAAGAAACGGTACATAAGACGTACTCTCACAAGGAACGGTTTGAATGCTCGTGCGTAGAAAGACCACCTACTTGTAGACCAGATAGGCAATGAAAGCAAAAATGGCCAGCAGAATAACGCTCGAAGAGAGAACCACCCCCGTGCTGTTGGAGGTCTTTGGCGCTAATGGGCGAAAGGAGCAAATTGTGAAAACGAATCATTTTTTTTAAAAACCCTCTGAATTGTGTGTGTGTGTGTGTTAGTGTGTCGCTGACCAGGTGCATCCTGGGACTTGTTGATGGTGATGGTGGTGCTGGCAAGCGCCATGCTGCTGGAGTTCTCCAGGGTGATGTTCACGCAGTAGGTGCCGGGCTCCAGGAAGCTCCTCCTCAGATGCACCTCGCACTCGCTCAGCGGCGGCACGTCGTCGCACATGATGTTGTGCACGTGAGTGCAGCTGGGGTCCGACACGATGGTGCAGGCCGAGGTGGGGATGCTGATGGAGAAAGCAGGATGAAACCCACACTTAAAGCTTGTTTTTTTAAAGCCTGATTTCCATTTTCTGTCTGTTAATGATTTTTAAAAATGGTCCTCAGTTTAAAAAAGAAAAGGAAAAAAAGTGCAGAATTGTTGGGTCCCTGTGAAACACGGATGATTTCATGATGAAAAGAAGATACGGGTTCAGTGCGCACCTGCCCAGGCATTTCACCCTGAAGCTGACGTCGGTGTTGGTCACTCTGGCGGCCGACACGTCCACTATGCGGCTGTCCGGCTGCTGGCCGTTCAGAGGTTTCTTCGGTTCTACGGAAAACACGATCGATCGTGTCAGTTTTTAATGTTCTCGTGAAATGACAAAATGAAATTGAAACAAGATGATGCAGCTCAGATTTATGCTCAGGACTCATTTGAACATGTATAAAATGACCTTTAACCAGTTATTCCAGTTATGTTTCAGCTGATACTTTTAAATGTTCTTTCATACAGCTCAATTTAAGACTCTTTGTGGTTTTCTCTAAGAGACTAATTTGCCATGACCTGGTGATCTTTAAAATACTTGAGGATTCCTATGTCTAACCAAATAAATAAGCTATTTCAGTTAAAGATGACTGCAAGTATTGAGGATAATTGGGAAAGAAAATCAATTAAATTAGCTTATAGAATGGCAGCTTCATACTTCATAAGATCAGAAGATTATTAATAGCATATTTGGACGTTTGCATTGGTTTTATATTTCTTTTAGGTGTAATTCTGCAATTGAAAATAAAAGGAAAATAGTCATAATTCATAGATAAAGTAGGTCAGATTTGAAATGTTAACCTGCTATTGATGTTATGATAATATTGTAACTGACTCTGACCTAATGGGTGGATTTCACATGTGTGGCTATTACAAGCAGATGTTCACAGCAGGATTGTTTTTCACTCCAAGTCTAAATGGGGGGGGGGAGACACAGCAGCCCCTGGCCCCGGCCCACCCCCACCTACCGATGATGGTGATGTTGCCCGTGAAGGTTCCGTAGGCGTAGCGGAAACACTCGTTGCCGTTGGGGCGGCGGGCGCGGAGCAGCGGCAGGCTGGTGGGGAGGGGCTCGGTGGGGGGCAGGGGCTCTGTGGAGGGCAGCCCCGCGGTGGTGGGGGCGGCAGAAGAAGAGGGAAGGGGCCGCCTGGTGCTGACCGACACTGAAACAGATTTTTTCCCAGCATTTTAACATCTTTCGCTTTAAATATAAGACGGCAGACAAAGTTGCTGCCGAGCCTCACCTGCTGTCGTTTCCATTTTGGTGGTAACAGCATGCGTAACAGGTGGAGCTGTCGGGGCCTCTGGAGGGAAACGCACAGATGTGAGGGCCATAAATGCACAGCTACTTTCGTGATCTGATCATTTGTGCCTCTGGGCCCCTGTTGACAGCTCTAATGTTCTCTAAGGACCATTTAAAAAAAGTCATGGTGCAAATTAAAACAAACAAGAAAAAGCTTGTTAATAACGATTAAACGTGTTCAGTATTTTTCCCGTTTTAAGGTTGTGTCTCATGGTGTTCACAGTAAAACGTGATGGTGGTGAGCTGAGATGATATTAAGCATTGATATGTGTCTATCTTTGATGTCTCTGTTCGGTACCGGTGTGGGGGGGGGACGTGGGGCCTCTGGGGGTCGGCGTGGCCGAAGCGGGCGGGCACTCCACGGGGAAGGCCGCCTCCACCACCAGCTTGACGCTCATGGTGCCCAGCGTGCCGTAGGCGTGCGTGGTCACCTCGCGGTGCGTCACCACCTGGTTGCCGTCTCTGAAGTCCCAGATGTAGTCGATGGCGGCGGCGCTCTTCAGGTAGCCGCTGGGGTCGTGGAGCTGGACCTTAAAGACCACGTCCTCCCCGCGGAAGAAGATGTTGGCGGACTGGTTGACCGCAGACTTCTGGGAGATGTTGACCGCCAGTGGGATCTTATCTGGAGGCGCGTGTGGGGAAAAATGGGGGAAAAATTGTTTACCGCTAAGGTTTGGCTGACGGAAACTTTGCCGAGGGATGAGTTTGTCTCCACCTGTCACAAAGAAGACGGTGTTGTCGGTGGTCAGGGGGCTGTACTTCCGGCGCTCCCGCTTCCTGTAGACCATGACTTCCATCACCTCTCCTCCCAGGGGGATGCTGGTGGTGTTGATGGTCAAGCTCGAAGAAGAGCCGTCGCACGTCTCAAAGTACTGACCTGGAACAGCAAACCCAGGGGTGAAAAACCAGGGGAGGGGTTTTTCCTTTCCCCGTGGCCGAGCGCACACCGGCCTACTCACCCATGGTGTGCCAGACGTAGACGTAACTCTTGCGCCTCCAGTCGTTGCTCTGGGGGAAGGGCTTCCCGTCGGGGAACACGTTGCACTTGGCTGTGTCTGTGCACTTCCCAAAGCCGTAGTCGTCCAACCAGGAAGTCCAGTTGTACACGTAGCCCGAGCGGACCTGTCCATTGGCTGTTCAAAGTGAGTGATAAGCTACTTTAAAAAGAGTGAGAACCACATGAGGAAATCCAGACAATCCAGACTGTTTGCATGTGTCGTTCCAAAGATGGTGGAACGACCTACCAAGCTCCACAAGAACAGCAGAGTCCCTGTCTGTCTTCAAGAAACTCTTGAAGACCCACCTCTTCAAAGAGCATCTCCTATCCTAACCCTAACCCGTACCTCTACCCCCCCCACAGCTCCTTCTGTAGTCCCTCTACCTCTATCTCTATCTCACCACTGACTCTGATCAGTGTTTCTCCTCTATATAGCTTATTGTCATAGTGATGAGAAATGTAATATTGTGTCTACTCTGTAAGTCGCTTTGGATAAAAGCGTCTGCCAAATGCATAAACATAAACATAAATATTTCAAATTTCACATTTTTGACGGAATGGAATGTGAATTTATCCCGTGTTTGTGTACTAGTTATTAATTAGTACAGTTAAAGATTATTGTCCACTTTTCTTTTTGCACTTTCTATCAATATACATTTGATGTCATCCACAAAACTGCACTGTTTTGGTCTGAAAGCCATGAAAAGAAACTGGCTTGACTTTGAATGCATGATTTTGTGGTGACGCTGTGTGCTGTTGTGCTGTTGTGCTGTTGTGCGCATTGTGGGGCTGTGTTGTGATGTTTGTGGCCTGGCCCGGCTTCCCTGCAGCACCTGAGGCCTCCAGCTCCATACCATCCTCGCAGTGCTCGTCCCAGACCAGGTCCCCGTTGGCATCCTCCTTCTGGCACGGAGGATACTCCAGCTTGGCCGTGAAGGAGATGCACGAGCCGTTGAGAGCTGGACTGTCGCTGTTCAGGCGGACCTTCGGTTTACCTGCAGAACCGCCCACTCATCAGGTGAGACATAGATCCGCGGGTATTTGAGAGGGGGAAAACATGGAAAAGGTCTCGCTCACCTCTGTGACGCGTGAGCTGCCCTGGTTTAGGGCCGAACGGTGGGTAGAGGTAATCATCCCACGGGTTAGTGTCAGGGTCCCAGCCGGGGATGGGGGGGATTGGAAAGGGGAACTTCCCCACCATGGAGTGCTTGTGTGGGAACATGTCAGCATATGCTAGAGAGGAAGAGAGAGGGAGAGAGGCTGGGTTTTTAGTATTTGCATTATTATATAACTATGAAAACCTATTATTTTTTTTTGTCAGCCACTAACCCGAACCAAAAAAGTCACTTTCATCTGGTTTTTCATCAATTCAAGAAAACAATATTAAAATAAAATGATAATAATATTACAACATATAATATCCAATGACAAAAATGCATTAGTTTTGGAATCAAATGTATGTAAAGTGTGAGTAAAAATCATTCTTTTTTAAAATGAAAACAACATAAACAGGTATTAAATGAAAAGTCTTCAATGAAGAAAGCAAAAGATTATGAAAAAAATCAAAAGGAAGGGCTGGTAGAACTTGTGAAAATGTCCCAAGAATTGGTTTTCAGTGTTTCAGTTTTTTTTTAGTTTGATTCTAAATTTGTTTTTCTGTTTTTTGGGACGGTCTAGAAATACAAGACATTCCATCGGAGTAATTTGATTACAGGAAAAAGAACCAAATTATTCACCAGCAAACTGTCATCTGCGAACAAATCGAGGTGTGAATTGACTTGAAAATAGGATTCAGATGAAAAACTTTTAAACTTTTGATCTGTTTAGTTTGATCTTAGACCTTTAAAGGTGAACTTTTTTCTTAGAACTTTGTCGTGCAACATCTGGTTATAATCAAAAATAGTTATAATAATGATTAAAAAAAGAAATCGCAAATCCCTTATGAATGTAGAATTATAGAAACCAGCTTTGAGGGTGGATGGACCATCCGATTAGACGCACGCCTTAATTGGGCTCATGGGACTGTGACTGCAGACAGCAGGGAACGAGAAACACATTACACAGACTGTGGGATCACAAACCCGTTTTAGTCCTTAAGAATACAACGTTTTTCACATTTTAAAAAAGAGCAACGCTTACAGTCTGCGTCCAGTGAAATGACAACTCTGTAACTCCGGAAAACGCGTTTTGTCGGCAGATCTGGTAAAAGCCACCATTATTTGGCTTCATCACTTACTTTTGCGTCCGTCAGCTCTGTCCACGAAGCAGGCGGCGGCCAGGAGAAAAACGCACCGCAGGACCTCCATGTCCACCGTTTGGGAATAAAAAATAAAAAAACAGAACCCCAACACTTTTTAACCTGGCACAAAAAGTTTAAGTGAACGTCGACCCGACAGCCTCTCGTGCCTCCCTCTTGCCTCCGTCCTGTGGCCGTCTCCCTCCTGCTGGCCGTGCGGTCCTCTAATTTAATCTGACCCCGCTCGGCGCACGAACATGTGACGTTTCCTAACGAGGCGCATCTCATCCCTCGTTAAGGATGCTGGGACGCAGGAAACTCGAGGGACGCGAGATGCGCGCGGACGCACGCGCATGCTCTTTTTTCCTCTTTTTTCCTCTTTCTCAACACCTACAGATGATGTCAGAAAGTTGTTTCCTCCCTGCATTGGAGAACATTGTGAATGATTTGATCGGAAAATATTCGTTATAATTGTGTCACTATTATAGTTCCATCATTTAAAAGAAACATTTTCTGTGTTAGTTTTAAACATTTATCACTGGGAAATCTTCTCCGTATTATTTCTTGCCTTTCAGTCGTGTTTTTTCTTATTCAAATTAATTTTATTAGTCTCTGAAATTAAATATAGTTAATTTAGAAATGCAGAGTATACGTTAAAGATTATTTTTGTAGGGTAAGATATAAAGAAAATCTCCCCCACATTCATTTATTGGATTGGATTGAAAGAATGCTGATTAAAGGGGTTCTTGCTGCCCGTCTAATAACAAGTTTGACTCATGACTGCGTGACACTTTTGTGTGGCGTGGGGCCACCATCACCCCTCAGAGGTGCGTCCACGTTGCGCCACAGAAAAGCAGAAGGAAGGCTTGTGATGTCCAGCGCCGTCCAGCATGAGACCAGCGAGTCCCGGGCCGTCACAAGGAGGTTTGGAAACAGCACCACCGAGCAGAGATCATCCCCAAAATCCGTCCAAAAGTCAGCTATTTCATTTCGTAACTCAAAGAAAAACGTCGATTGAAACTTAAAAAGCTAACAAACAAGAAGGCTCACAGACAGAGATCTAACTTTCAAGCACCGGAGGTTCCCTGAATGGGTTGGAGGTGAATTTAAGATAAACCGATTAAGCAGCTGCACATTCTCAATTTGTATGAGTGAAAGCAAGGACAGGCGATTTTCCACTTAAAAAAAAACAACAACAAATAAAACAACAAGAAGAGCAGATGCAGCGATTTTGTTAAATTCATTTTTCAGTGATATGATATCATGCAGTGCGTCCACAATGTCTGAACCAAAACGAATTCAATTCGACCATAAAAGTTCTAATAATTCTTCAATCGATGATATTGCTGGTTTGATCGTTAGATCAGAAAAATTGGAAATTCTGCTTGGAAATCAAATATCAATACAACCATCTACTTAATCTGCTCAAAAACACCCCAAATATCTGCGTTGAGTTTGAAAAGCGCACAGTTGGCATTTAATTTCTGTGCATATTTCTTAAAATTAGATCAGAGACAGATAGCGAACACAAGACGTTTTCATTTCAGGACACGTGATTCCGGATAATTCCAACCAAACGTTTAACCAGATTAACATTTTATGCAAATGTGACAGTCGTTGGAGGTCAGTGGTTCATTTTACACCCGGTTTCTGCGTGACGTGACAACAGCGTGAACCCGTCGGTGAGCAGCAATGCTGCCTTTGTCCAGCAGAGGGCAGCACCTCTCCGCAACCTCACGGTCTGTCCCCACAAAACACAAACTGAGGATGAAAGTCAAACGTCAGGATTTAAAACACTATTTTATTGGCAAGAAAAAAAAATGCAACAAAAGATTTCTTTTATCAATTATGTGGGTAAATAAAGATGCTGTAGTGCAAAGCTGGACAAAGCAAGTTACAAAACAATCTCAGCAAAACAAACCATTTATAAATGTTTATGGAAATAAATACTTGGCTGATTCCATATGGATGGTATGATGATGCAGGCTTGATATATCTGTGAAAATATAGAGCACATATGAGTCTCCTTCCATTCACCTACTCCTTCCATACAACATGTTTGTCGAGTATTACGTATATTAGCATAAAAAATTACATAAACATTAACAAAGGTATCTAATTTCTGAAAAGTGTACAGACCACACCTGACTGCATTTTTTCAACTTGCTATAGGCTATTCTCCACTGCTTTTGTTTATATGTGTTTTAGTTTGTCGTGTGTTGGGAAATTTTTTTTTCTGGTTTGTTATTTTGCTGTACTTTCTGTTATGCTGGTTGTGTTTTATTGCTGTGTATTCTGAGATGTAGCTTTATCTTGTTTGATGAATTATTGATGGTGTTGTTCACTATGAAGAGGCTGTTCCGCTTAGTCCTCTTTTGGAAAATGTGTTATTTCTCATGGTGGGTTTTTGTGTTGACGTGTCATTGTCTGATTGGTGGAATGACTGTGTTCATTTCCCCATATTCATCAGCCCATTGCCAAGAGCTGACATTAGGGTTCTTATAATCTGACATTCTAAGTTTAACTCCATAACCATCTGCATTACTGTCTCTGTGTGTACAAGTCCTGTGTGTGTGTTGTGTGTGTGTGTGACCCACACTCATGCACACTGGGCTCCAGGCCTTGCTGCTTGTAAAGAAGGAAAAATATGAATGGAGATCAGACCAGAAGTGCTTTGAGCTGCCGGGCCAAGAGTCACATTACTCTCTGCTGGGCTTGTCTTGCCGTTTCATTTACAGCTTCTGGCTTCTAGTCAGGTGATGGAATGCAGAACCGTTCCCCAGAATGTGGCCCGGATTTGAGTGCATGCGTGCGTGCGAGTGTGTGTGTCCATGAACTTTTGCTGTTTGTTCCTGAGTCTGAAAATGTGCTGGCAGTGGAAACTTCTCCTCACTGTGTGTTTTGGCTGCGCGGAGGAACATATGGCAGCAATGGAAATACTCGAAGGTCTTCTTTCATTTTCAATCTCGAGGCTTTCAAACACATTCACACGAACTCCAGAGTCAGGAAGAGATTGAGTCTCTGTGTCCTCGTCTCTGATCTTTCAGTCCTCTCTTTCATTTCCACCTTCATTGGAACACCCTCCGTTTGACTGTAATGTCTTCTTTTAACTCCCCATCAGTGTCCATCCAGGTGTCATTCCCTCGTGTCTTGGCTGTAATCATTGTCATCAGAGGACTTTTCAGTCTGTTCAGACTAGAGTGGAGTGCAGAGAGGGGAGGAATCCCACCCAGTCATTCAAACTCAGGGGTTCGCAGGCGTCCCCACCAACAGCAGAAGCACTGGGGTCGTAAAGTGATCTCTGCTTGAACCCAGACTGAACTCAGAGCTCCCAGTTGGTCCTCAAGCTTGAACAGAGTGTCCTTTCACAGTTTCAGGGAGCCATAACACAAACCTCTGACGCAAAACGCCTTTAATTCTGGTCAAGTGGTAATAAAGGGGAAAAAAAACAGCAGAAAAACCTGGCCTTATGTTGGCAATTACTCTCCTGGAAAATGTATTGGGTGACTTTGTGGCTGTGTTCTGCAGCCTGTATGAAAACACACAGCACGTGAGCACACTCCCTCTGACTTAACTCTCTCAAACTTCCACTGGCTCTCTGCTGAACTGTGGAAAAGCAAAGCAATGCAATGTAAACACAAACCGTGAAACTCAACGCCAACGTCCATAAAAGCACCGAAACAAACGAACGTTCTCGGTCTTTTTCTTCATTCCGTTGAAAACAGCCCATCTGACTGGGCTGCGCAGCCCCCCAGTTCGACAGACGGTCATGGGACCAGTGGGTCCGCAGCCAGCTGGACCAGGAGCCTCTTTGGTCTGTTGCGCGTCGGGAAAACGTCTGCACCGAGCAGGGTTTTTATACAAATGTTAAAAAAAAAACTAACAAAAAATGTTGCAACATGTTGCAAGAAAACTGAAATTTCAGTGAAACCTGTGGCTGTTTTAAAATAAGAGCATTTATCGGAGTTATTTAACAAATACACATGTATTCTGACGCTCCAAAATCCCACTTTTGGTCAATAAAAACCATTTTAGTGGGGGGAAACGGGCAGCTGTTCGGGGGCAGGTGGATTCGTTGTTCAACCGCAGACTTGCAGCGCCAACTTTGCGCAGGCTTTAGGACCGCGGGACGAGTTGAAAAAGAGGACAAGTCTGCGCACCTCTACAAGTCCAGGGCTCGTCTTGAATTTGCCCAGCCTGCCTGTGAATCCTGTCCAAAGTCTGCAGCTCGGTGGATGTGACCACAGTCTTCCAAATGCTCACCATGTTGCTCTATCTGCCGTCTGGACGACTCGTGCCAAGTTCCCAAACTTTGAAGAAATGAAATTCACTCCAAAGCTGAGTCAAAGCTGAAAGAATGCGTAATTTGGGCTGATTCCTGAGCGCTGTGGCCTCTACCTACTTCAGCGATGAGCCTGTGGCTCAGGGCTCCGGCTGGCCGGAGGAGGATGCTCTGCCTCTGGCTGCTGCTGCTCGGGCTCGCCCTGTTCACGGTGACGCTTTCCGAGCTGCTCAACAGGAATCGCGACCTCGTGCAGCTCC
The DNA here is from genome assembly GCA_013363375.1 of Menidia beryllina. Lineage (NCBI taxonomy): Eukaryota > Metazoa > Chordata > Actinopteri > Atheriniformes > Atherinopsidae > Menidia > Menidia beryllina. The sequence continues at coordinate 1,400,356 of JABUIW010000029.1, forward strand.
AGAAGCCGGCGCGTCCCCGTCGCCCCCTCCAGCGGATTCCCAGTCCGCCAGAGCTGGAAGTCATCGTGGACTCCCGCGACCCCGCGTTGGAGATCGGAGCGGATCTGGCTCCGCTGAAGTCTCTCCAAGAAGACGAGCTGTTATTCGTTCCGTCCCTCCTGAGCACCAAGAGCCAGCCGCAGAGGAAACGCGCTTACAAGATGCTTCTGCCCGGAGAACCGAAGGACGCAGCCCGGACGCAGACGCTCGGCGAAATGGGGAAAGCTGTGCGTCTCCCCCCGGACGGTTTGCAGAAGGACCTGGAGCAGACTTCGGTGCAGAAATACGGCTTCAACGAAGTGGTCAGCGAGAGAATTTCGGTGCATCGCAAACTGCCAGACGGGCGCCATCCCGAGTGAGTGCAAAAAAAAGCGGATGAACCGCCCAAAGAAAACCTCCGCCAAAAGTTTCCCCCCAATCGAAATGTTCACATTTACCACACAGGTGCCTGCGTGAGCTGTACAGCGAGTCTCTGCCGTCCGTCAGCGTGGTGGTTTGTTTCCACGACGAGGCATGGTCCACGCTCCTGCGCACCGTGCACAGCGTGCTGGACACGGCCCCCAAGCGGTATCTGCAGGAGGTCCTGCTGGTGGACGACCTCAGCCAGTTTGGTGAGATGCATCCTTCCATCCATCCATCCATCCATCCATCCATCCATCCATCCATCCATCC
>JABUIW010000029.1:1401076-1417946 GCA_013363375.1 Menidia beryllina
ATCCATCCATCCATCCATCCATCCATCCATCCATCCATCCATCCATCACGTGTCTGTATTTGAGCGCCTGTCCCTCCTCTTTTTTTTTTGTTGTGTCCCTCTCAGGTCACCTGAAAACTGTCCTGAGTGAGTATGTGTCTCACCTGGACGGGGTTCGTCTCATTCGCAGCACCAGGCGCTTGGGAGTGGGAGGATGTCGCACCCTGGGTTCCGCCAGGGCAACAGGGGAGGTGCTGGTATTCATGGACTCCCACTGTGAATGCCAGAATGGATGGCTGGAACCTCTACTGGACAGAATCGTCCAGGACAGGTACTGTTTTATACTTGTCAAGAATTATATTCTTTAATACTAACAACAACCTCTGGAAAATGTTATTGCATCGCACCCATCTTCAATAAATACCCCCCAATTTTTTTTAAAAAGGGGTATCCTGAGTAGCCTACCTGGAACTTTTAATTAGAAATACAATACAAGGGCCAGAGAGAGTCCAACCCAGCAGCCAAGCTCAAACTTTGTCTGGTTCTTTTGCCATTTGACAGAACCACTTGTAAGAAGTGAGATAATCGAGGGTTCAGAGTTCTTAGTTGTCCTTATTCATTAGTAAAGCAGAAAAGCAGAGGGGTGGATGAGCCCAGCGTGAGTCCCAGACTGGGCTCTCCTGATTTGGCTGAGCGGCCTGCAGTGTGGCTCTAATTAGACGAGGTAATTACGACTGAACTCTCGGGCCAGGAACCTGCGGGAACTCAGCTGTCTGTGCCACATGTTGGATACGTCTTTCATTCCTTCTGTTTCCCTTTTTAAAAAAATCTTTTCATTCCATTCCGTTAGAAAAAAAAAACCTGAAAAAATATACACAAAACAGAAGGTGTCTGGCGTGAAGGTTGAAACCAGCTCAGACAGATCTCTCACACACACACACACACACACACGCACACGCACGCACACACACCCACACAAACATACACACACACACACACACACACGCACAGACACAAACGCACACGCACACTCACACCCACACCCACACAGACACAAACGCACACCCACACCCACACTTACAAACAGACACACATGCACACACACACACACCCAAACTCACACCCACACTGACAAACAAATACACATACACACATATGCACACACACACAGACACACAGATGAGAAAAGCCCTTCTTAGATGTTCACAGATTCTGACTAATGACTGATTCTTAATCTACAGCCGGTTAAGGCTGTTAACCATTCTAACAAACCCAACTTTAATCCTACGAATAAAGTTATTTAAAACCCCCAAAATGGCTGAATGGGGCCCTATTCCCAGGACCAGAGTGGTGTCTCCGGTGATGGATGTGATAGACTGGCAGACTTTCCAGTATAACGCCACCCAGTGGCCAGTCCGGGGAGTGTTTGACTGGAGACTTGACTTCCACTGGGAGGCAAACCCTCAATTAGAGGAGAAGGACCCGGATACGGCTGTTCGACCTGTGCTGTGAGTATGAACACAGAAAGGGCAAAGTTCAATAAAAAAAACATATGACAAGTGGAGGGAGCTTGGTATAGCTGCTAAAAGTGACACTGACGCTGACTGTAACAGGAGCCCTGCTTTAGGAGGAGGAGTTGTGGCCATTGACCGACACTTCTTCCAGAGTGTGGGAGCCTACGACCCCGGAATGCTGCTGTGGGGGGCGGAACACGTTGAGCTGTCCATCAGGGTAAATAAAAAAAAGAATACAACTCAATTATGGGCCGTTAGTTAGCTATAATTGTAGAAAATGTGATCTCCAAAGCGTCCTGTATCTGTCACTGATACCGACCAGCCGGTGAAGTCTGAGGATTATTCCCCGAGCAGTGACAGACACAGCTAGTGCCAGAACAGAGTCTCAATTTAGCCTCAATTCTTCCACCATGTTTGAATTTAAAAGTCTGACATTTCTGTGATCCCTCAGTCTGAGGGATTCGGCTGCCTTCCGCCGGGGCTTCAGGAATGTTGTCCTGTGAGATGATTCCTTTTGCAAGTGGAACATTTCTGGTTAAATAATGGACCTGAAATGCCTTGCCCTGCAGACAAATATAATGAATCTATTTATCTATTATCGAGTTTCTGTGCTTTGCTCGTGAACTCATGAACCTCAGAACCACATTCTGAGGAGCTTCCCGTCGCGGACAAACAATTTATAATGCTCACATTTTCCAACAAAACAGAAAACCACGAGCAAGGAATCAGGACAGAAAAAAGATGACACGGCAGGAAAACAAACCAACAAGCATTGTTATAGGAAAAATAGTTATAATGATGAAAACCTGATGCAGCATTTCAAGGAACATACTTTCTATCAAGACGCAAATCAAACAGGACAAACAAACAAACAAGAAAAAGACATGAAGAAAAACGAACTAAAAGCAAAATAAGGATCAACAGAAGTGAAAAAGCACAAACCAGAAATAAAGCCCCGGAAAAACAACACCAAAGCAGAAAGAATATCAACATTTCATAAGGAAAACATGATATGTCTAGTATTTAGGAGCCTTTTCCTCCTTAATGCCAGAACATTCTGGTTGTTTCATTGATGTGTTTCATAAGATATTTTTCTCTCTGAATTTGGAATCTTTTGGTTGCTGTGATTTGTGGATTTCTGACAGAAACCTAAGTGTTTCCGCCCTCTTTAGGTGTGGTCGTGTGGGGGCTCCATGGAGGTGGTGCCTTGCTCCCGGGTGGCGCACCTCGCTCGCCGTCACCTTCCGTACGTCTTCCCGGACCAGGATCTGCTCCAGAGGAACAAGATCCGTGTGGCCGACACCTGGATGGACTCGTACCGGAAGATCTTCTACAGGAGGGACACGCTTGCTCATTTCATCAGACAAGTGTGTGTGTGTTAACATATGTGGAAGAGCGGGACCGGCTAACAGAGTCTCACGCTAACACCCTGACCTCGCTTTGTTAGTCCGAGAGCCCCAACATCACAGAGCGTCTGCGGCTGAAGAGATCTCTGGGTTGTCGGAACTTCCACTGGTTCCTGTCCACGGTGTACCCACAACTCTACGTGCCCCAGGACAGACCCACACTGTCAGGCGAGGTTAGGACACACACACACACACACACACACACATGTGCCTATGGTTTGTTGCAGATCGTGATGTAACGTCCAGTTTTTGTTACCCATCGAAGCTGTACAGTGCGGGCACAGGTAGCTGTGCGGATTATCGCGGAGGGCCGGAGGGGCAGGGCGGAGCCGTGAGCCTGGCACCGTGCACGGGGACCGGCAGCCAGGTAACCATGACGACAGGGTCACCCGCGATGAAGGTTGTCGGGTCCTGCGGAGCGGCAACGAGGGTCTGCTCCTGTTGCAGCACTGCGACCTGAACTCTGAGGGCGAGGTGCGATGGGGGCCCGCGGGGGCCCTGTGCTTTGACATCAGAGGAGACCGGGTGGTGCTCTCCCTCTGCCCCCCCCGCCGACCACCCGACGTCAGACTCCAGTGGAAGTTCATAAAGGCAAGGCAGATCATTAACGTGTCGTCCTTGAATTTTTCCGTTCTTTTTTTTTTTTTGTTGTTTTTTTTTTTTTTTGTTGGTAAAGTCCCTGTCTCTGTTTTTGCATGCGCCAGTTGAGCGGCCAGCTGGTTCACCAGCATTCCCAGTTATGCGTGGAGGCCGTGAGAGAAGGAGGTCCGGGAGAAAACTCCAGCAGCTCCGGGGCCGCTGGTCTGTACCTGCGCCAGTGTTCACACCACCCCAGACAACAGTGGCACTTCGAGCAATTAGTAGCCCCCAAAGGCGCCTGAAGCAGCAGCGTGTTTCCATGATCTGAATCACACCTCACATCTGTATCAAAAGCAGAACCATTCAGAGCTATGCATAATTTCTTCGTGAACTGGCAAAGGACGATAAAAGATTGGCGCAGCTATATTTTTTATGTTCAAACATTAATAGAAAGACTTGAACGAAGGAGAAACCCAGGTTGTTCAGTTCTACAAAGTGTGAAATTGTCTTATTTTCAACTTTGTTGTTCAGCATTCTTATAGAGAGTTCTTTGGGCTTTTTGAAGGATAATTCAAAGCTGTTCTTTGGATGTTGGTTGCGTTTTGGTCCATTTTGTCAAGGCGATTGCAAACTACTGCCGTAATGTTGTGGTTCAGTTCTGGGAAGGATTCACTAATGACCATTACAATTCATTTTAGTTTCTGTGTCCTTTGGCATGACTGACCCTTTTCTATCAGCGTCCTGGGCTCAGGAGTGACCTGTGTGAGTACAGTGAACAGTAAATGAGTCAACTGGATCAGGCGCAGCTCCCACATCTTGTTTGAGGACCTTTTTCTGATTTTTCAAAACCCTTCAGAGAACCTGGAAAACCACTGCCTGAGACCAATTTACAAGACTACAAGAACGTCCTGGAAGCAACATATATAAAATGAAAGATGACTCAACTCTTGCACAGTAGTGTACACTCTGCTTTTTCTAGAGGCATGCAATCTGGCCTCACCAGTATGAAATAACAGAAGTTGTTTTTATCCACTTTACATCTCGTTTTTTGTTCCTGTTTTAAGGATAAAAAATGTAATTAACTATGCTAATGAATAAAGAATGTAATTATCTATCGGGACTATGACTGGATATATTTTGTAGTAGATGATAATAATTTAGAATAAACTGCATTTAAACTAAAATAAAAATAAATAGCTAAAATAATTCATGTGATGCTTTTTTTTTTTTTTTTTTTTTTTTTTTTTTTTAATTTTTTTAAATGATAAAATACACGATTGAAAAAAAAAAGTTTTACATCTGTGAAACAAGGGCGGGTCATGATGGGTTTTCCATGGTAATGGGCTCTGGCACTGATAAGCCAAGCAGGAAGGCAGGGGGTGGACCGAACTTTAACAAGCCTGTTTTCCACGACCGACATTTACTGACAACTCATTGTGCGCTCATTGTCTAAGAGAGCTTGACATTATGACAGAAGCAGCATGAGTCTCTAAATATAGCCATCGTTAAGCAAAGATTGCTAACACAATACAATACTGTATTTAAGAAAGTTACATTCTTTTGTAATGTGTTTCACAGCATTGCACATCCATAGTTTTACCTAAAACACAATGTCTTTCCAAAAAGTGTTCCTCAAAGCTTATCAGTTGCCAACAGCAGAGGGAGCCCTCTCCCTTCCAGCCAGCTACTTTATTTTTTCCTCATTGGCAGCACATAATCTCATGTTCTTAACTGATGAAAAGTTCATGTTAAACTTATTTTCTGTAGAGACGATATTAGTCTGATTTAATTAACATCAGACTCATAAAAATGTATTTCTGTCAGCAAAAGACAAATAAAGCAACAGCAAAAAAAAAAAGAAAAAAAAAGGAGGACCCTCTCCATTGGAAGGAGATAGTTTTTTCGAGCTAATATAAATGACACAGTGCAATGTTTAAGAAGTGAAGATGTTTTGATGAATCCAGTTAATTAAGGTCAGAAAAGTGACTGGCAGGAAATCCCCCCAAGCTGGTCCATATGTCCTTTGTTCTCGCCCCTGGCAAAGAGTCCTAACAACCCCGTGTGCTCAGTCGCACAGCGATGCTCCTCCTAACCCCCGGTGCACTTAGCCCAGTCGGCCACTGCATCTTTACAATGAAGGTCCTTCAAATCTGCAGCGGTCTGCTGCTCCGAGGCATGAGTCAATGTAGTCGATTAGAACCTCTTATTCAGTCATGTGCCTGTAGTTTGAACTACTAAGGTGAGCAGCTGGGAAAAGAGGCTACTTCTCTCTGCTGTGGAGGCAGAACACCCCCGACCAATAATATGGAAGAGAAATGTAAAAACCAGTTCATGTTTTCCCAAAGCAAGTATCAAACACAGTTAACTTCACCTAAAAAAACATTGACTTTAGAAAAGTAGTAGTAAGAATCTTTTTGGAAAAGAGCTCTGGAAACCATTAGATGGTTTATGATAGTACAACAGAAAGAAACTCCACCAATTCTATATCACTAACTCACTCAGTCATCCATCAATCTATTGTCTCCATCACTTACTCCTAGTGGGGTGACGGGGGGCCTCTTACTGGGTGAGATGCAGGTAGTGTCTCTCCTGTCTCCCCCACTGACACCCGGCTGTCAGTGGGTGACAGTCAGGGTAGACACTAAGTCAATAAGCAGTTACTCTAAATACGAGGCGACAGAAACTGTGGATGCTGATGAAGTTTGAACAAACAAACATCATTCATCTGTGAGTGGCCCTGGGACTGTCCTTTTGACCCGTCCAGGGTGTGCCCCGCCTCTCACCCAAAGGAATCATGCTGTGGATAGAAGGGATATTGTTTTGGAAATGTCTGGAATAAGGAGATTAAAAAAAAAAAAAGATTAGAAGACTAAGATTGTCTAATAGATCAGATTTGTGTGGTTTAACTTGCCCTTTTCAACGCAAATGTGTCCTCTCCTTTTCATCTTTCCATCTTCTGATTCTGCCTGTTCTCCCTGCACCCCTGAAACTGTCCTCCTCCTCTGATGCCGTGTGTGACCTTTTGTCTGCTCTCGCCTCCCCCCGGTCTTCGCTAAACAGAATCTTCCATTTCTTCTCCGTGCCGGGGTAAGTGTGATGAACACAGTGAACACCCACATCCAGCGCTGATGGCTGCTGGGCACGTCATACGCTCACTCTATTCTGTGCACATCTTCCAGAGAACCTGGTGACTCAGATGGATTTGAGCTACCGCGGTGGAGAGAGATCCGCCGCCTCTTTACAAACATCCACGGGTCTTTTTCCCTCCAGGAGGTAGCTAGCTGTGTAAACCGTGCAAACCTCGGACAAAGCCTTGGGTTCTTTTACACGGACTCTGCTGTTTCCAGTCGTTTGTAAAGTGAAATGAGGTTTTGGTGGACTGGCAACAGAGCTGAGACAAAGTTGAGATAAACAACAGCAAAACGTACACCATCTTACATCGGACAGCAGCCAGAACATGTGTAAAGTGTGTAGTGATGTTCTACTGCGGTCCATATGTGTTATTACTTGAGTTTAAATGATTAAAAAGGCATTGGAACCTGAGAAGTGACTACATTTCCAGTTTAAAAGAATCAGATGACAAAAAATTGAACTCTTCTGATAATTATTTCGGCCAGTTAACCTCAACTGCTGTAAATTCCATTGAAATAATGCAGTCATTTGTTGACAGACAGAGATAAGCCTCGTTACACATGGCTGAGGACAACTTTTCTGAAGAAAAACGTCCATGAATGCTATCTTCTACAATAATAACTTAAAAAACAAACCACACATAAAGAGCTCCTCATGCTGATGATCCTCCAACTGTCAGCTTAAAAATGCCGGACTGTTCTCTGACAAGCAAACAACGAAAGAGGTAATTTAACATCCATCCCAGAGTGGGATGGTTGATGAGTGCAGCCAGACGTGCAACCTCAAAAGGGAGAAAGGCGCCATTAATCTCCTCTGACGACATGTGCATTGTCCGTCCACCACCGCCACCAAAGCATCCATAAGAGCTGCTCGGACTCATTTATCACAACATGCAAGATGTCCTTCAAGCTCCCTCCTCCCTTTCCAGCTTTACACTGATGCAAATGGCCTCTACTGTCGTACCCCAAGTGGAACAGATACATGTAAAGCTGTTGTCTTGGAGAGCCTCACAATGCCCGGCTTTTGGTATATATAGTCAGCAGCGTCTTTCAAACATATTGAAAGAAATAATGTCTTTTTTTATTTTTTAGAAAGTATCACAGTGCAGTTGGCAAGTGTCCACACTTCTCTATGATTTGGGTTAAGATTAAAGCTTATTTAGTTCCTGAGAGAAAGGTTATGCTTTTTTTTTTTGTTTTTTTTTGCTGATATGGAAGTGAAGTGGCTCCTTTCTCTGGGATAAAGTGCTCATTTGAATGGAACACTGAAAGCGTACAATTCTGCATGTGAATAACAAAAGTGGACGAGGATGAATTGCTGCTAGATTTGGGTCAGGGCCGTCTCCAAATAATGGAAATCCAGCGCACTGAAAATCATCCCCTGTCCCACAGCATAACGTGAGACTTAAAAGACAGAGTAAAGTGTGTATCCCTTTAAAAAATGATAAATGAACAGGTAAACTTCCTTTGGCTTCTTCAAAAAACAATTCCCACCTATAGAGCTTTTCCACATCTTCTCCATTGAGGATCAGATCCCACATTTTCTTAAGAATCTCACGTGAAAAAAGCATGAGGCCAGATGGGCTACTGTTAGCTAATGGCAGATAAAGTGGGAAAGCAGTGAATAAAAGATGAGTTTACCAGCAGGTGGGTAAAACGACGCATAAGCAGTCTGGATGGGATTGTCTGTACACCATTAAATATTGATGGGTTTCAAAACCCAAGGCTAAGTGACAGCATACCCATGGATTTTCTGCTAAATACACAACTTATCATTCTCAGTTAAAACACATCTGCATCCCAAGTGGAAATAAAAATTCTGAAAGTAAAATTTTGATATCAATTTTTGAGTACATTTTGCCTGTTACTGTAGATTAAGTGACTGAATATATATTTACACACTCACACATACTGTCATGGAAGACCCAGTGTGTCTTGAATATATAAATGATTCCCTTAGGCACTTCCAAACGGAGACAAAACAAACCAGGACAACGGTTCACCAGGTGAGAGCAGCTGGGCCTCTGGCAGGCGTGTCAGTGTTATCCCAAACACACACACTAACTCAGTTTTCACCCTCTTGCCTTCGTCACTGCTGGAACATGGCACTTTTAGGTCAAACGAACCATAGCTGGAGCCTACAAAAGGCGGGACGCGCACACACACAGGCGCGCAAAACAAATACACAGCACTGTTACAAACAGAACAAGCAACAGCTGCTTTGCATGAGAGAGAGAGATGGCTGCTGAGTTCAGGAACAGCTCTGCAAATCACTGCCAAAAGAATGGAGCAGTGTGTGTGTACAGTAAAGCAAAAGCAGTCTCCAGTCCTTATCCATCAGAAAATACATCTTCCACCCCAAATGCAGCATCCTTCTTCTGTTATGCTTTAAGAAAACAAAGTGGATTTCATGTACACGTGGACCCCAAACGAGTTCTACACCGCACAAAAACACACCACATAACAGTCATGTTTGTCGTTTATTAGCATTTCATTTTCTGTATCTAATAAATATCAAAAAAGGAAAAGGAAAGTTTGATTACAGTACATTCCGTTTGCGGTAAAAGCAGAGTCAAACCTACAGGAATTCAAAAGAGAAGAGTAGGTCTATTGGGAGGGAGTTTCTAGGCTTTTTTCCCACTGGCTGACACCAGCGAACTTTCTTTAAAGCTGCATCGTACAGCACGGCATCCTTTTAGGTAAAAAAAAGAAAGAAAAGAAGATACAATTTAGTAGTGATACATTCATAGATCTATAAAAGTGTTTTATTTCTCCCTTGTGCTTTTATGTGGAAATATTGCCTTCGCTCGGCTGAGAAAGTGGATCTCAGAGCTCTCAACCCTGGGTGATGATCAGGAGTACAGCTTAAAATGCAAGTCACAAACCAATTAACATTGGTAATATCTGCTCCAGGCCACCTCCACGGGGTATCCGTCTTGTGCCTAAAATAACCATGTTTTTTTCTTTTTAAACTGAGCTGATATCCAATAAATATGCATCAGTAAATACCATGTTCAGCCTTTAAAATATTGAATTGTGTTTTTTTTTCTTTTTCTTAAATAGATAGGTAAATGGCAAGCTGGATCTCCACAGGGTGGCATGCAGCATGTTAATGTGTGTCTACAGGCACTACTCAAAAAGGCTTGAAATGGCATGCAGAGAATAGAAGGAGGAGGGAGAGGTGTATAAGGAGAAACATTGGAAAAGAGAGACGGAAGGGGGGGGAAAGAGTCCCTGTGCTCAGTGTGACAAACGACAGCAGGGGTTGTGTTGCCCGAGGCTCAACATGCCCCAACACCACCTCCATTGCCAGCTTCCTCCATCGTTTCCCCCCTTCCCCGCGGATGAGGCGGTAAAGAGCACAATACGTCCCATATCTCTCCTCATACTGTCCCCCTTCAGCCAGTCACGCACTTTTCCGTGTTAAGCAGAGCATCTGACATGGGTTGGGTGAACAAGAAAACAAGGGTTAAATGGCTTAAGAGGAGGAAGGGAAGGAGTGCACAGAAATTCTCTCCTGCAGCCATTTCTGTCCAAACCTCCATTAGGGTGAAGTGTTTCTGAAGGTGGAGGGGGGGTGGGGGGAGGACTGGAGGCGTGCCCTACAGTTAGAGCTGCCTCCCATTTTATCACCTCTAAATACCATCTAAAACCGCCAGGTTTCTAAAAGCCTTAAAGCTAATGCACCTAAACCATCTGTACTTGTTTTCATGCAAGAGGATTTTCAAGCGTGCCTTTCAAACAGACAGAAATGTTTTTTTTTTATGGATTTCCCATATATGTCTTGCAGCGAGATTTAGTTCCAGAACACATCCAAAAAATGTGCAGGAAAGTGTGGTCGGAGGTCTGCTACAAACCCTGGCTTTCGTTGGGGTTGAATCTCTCGTGTCCGGTTTGGGGAGAGCACACGGAGCTCTGACGAGGCTCCTCCTCACCTCCGTCCCGCGCAGGTGAATCGGGCACCCCTGGCCTCAAGGGACTCGAGGCCCCATCGATTTCGGGTGAGATGAGAGACGGCTGAAGGGCGGTTGTGTCGGGAGCTGAAGGGGGAGTCGAGCTGGAGATGGAGGGACATCCCGACTGGGGGTTCTGCGGCCTGTTAGGCAGGGAGTCCGTGTGGCATCCTGCCACGTGTTCCTGGGAGATTGTGACGGAGGAGGGTGGCAGCTGCCCGGATGGGCCCGTCCGGGTGGAGGCGGCCTTAGGGTGCGACGGTAAAGGGTAAGACTGAGGGGACGCGGGACGGTGCAGGTATGTGTGGTGGGCCGGCGAATAGTGCACGGGACAGACTACTGCAGTTTGTGGAACGGATGGCACGAGGTTCTCCATGAACTGGGCCATTCGGTTCATGATCTGCCCGAGGTCGGCCACTTCCCTCCGGAGGATGCTCACCTGAAAACACAAACACAAAGCAAGTGCAGTGATCCAAGCGATTCAACTTTAAGGCACAAGTTGTGTTGAGGTGTGTTCAGTAAATGCACACATAAATGTTAACAAGCCACAAAGAAAAAAAGCTGGAACTCTTTTATAAGTCCAGCACATTCTCTTTTGAGGTCAATACTACTTAACACAGATCCCTCCATCAACAATGCAAAGACCCAAGTTCCTAAGCGGGATCAGAAAAGCTCCAGGACTTACAAAGAAAAGTTAAAAAACATTTTTTTAAAGTCAATTTTGGGTCCAAATATGTCTGCTGACTCCTGTTTTGCAAGTAACTTCAAACTGCCATAATTGATCATTACACCGAGGAGGCGGCTGGTAATTAGCTGCTCTCTGCATGTGACATGTCCACTGAGGGCAAGGCCGTGCAGTCCTACTGATGTGCCATCTGCTTCTGCCCGTCAGAGCACTCACGACCATTCATCTGTCCGATGAGGCTCATCAGTGCAAAAGGATGCACATCGGCCCCCAGCAGGGCACACAGCTCCAGGTGGGAGGTGATCCAGTTGCTGTGTGAGCATGACAAGAGGCGAACAGGCTGACCTTAAGTATGCTGGCATCATAAAACTGACCGAATCAGGCTGGGAGCCTCTATTCCTATCTGATTGAGATGCAAACTCACTGTTCTGCACATGTACTAATCACTGGTGCATCAGCAAAATTGAGAGCTTGTTATTCTGAATATTTTAGGCAACCACTTTAGTATCTAATCATACTTTCCATGGAGGGAAAATGTTCAGTTCATTTATTTCTCTGTTCAGTTTTTCCCTCCCACAAAAGCCTCGGCCTAAACTCTGACTCTGATAAAAATAGACAAGCTGAGAGTGGCAGGACAGTCCAATCTGACACGCTGTCAACATGATTTTTGGACTCCCACATTTGAGACAACCATTGTGCTCGGAAAACCACAGCAGCAATCGCATAACCAACTCGGACTGCAGCCACAGGTACATATTAAGCTCCCCAAGAGTCAGTGATAGCATGGTTTGACTAAAATGCGACCCAAATAAAGCTGATGATAAGTCATTTTCGGAGTGGCATCGGATAAGGCTGTCTCATTTTGACTTATGTTCTAGGCACTGATCAAAGTAGCTGGTTCGCTGATCTGAGATCACATCATGGAATGTAAAAGGGAATCAGCTCAGAAATATAAAGAGGGGAAAGACCAAAAAAAGACCTAAACCCAAATAAAAAATGTGTAAATGGACAGGGAGTCAGTGATGAGATGATGAAATCAGAGTGATGTGCTTTCATCTGCCTCTACCTGGGAAAAATCATACAGCAGCTGCAGGCATGAGAGAGAAAACCAGCTAAATCCAGTAAAAAGTGAGCGAGGCTAAGCATGGTTAAAGATGGAAGCCACTGGAATTAAACAGCATGACCTCAGACTTTAAAATGAAATTAAGAAAATTGTGTGCACCTGTGCCATCATTTTGCAGAAACAATCAAAGAGAGTCTGGACAGCACTGTTTTTTTTTAGAGGAAAATAAACTTGACTGTCGTCTGCATATAATTGAAATGAGATAGCAAAACAGCCCAAAGCAGAGGGAGTGAAAGCCTTGTAGTACTCCCCAGGGGAGGGCAGCAGAGGCAGAGGTAAAACAGGGAATCTCGACACGGAAACTAAAGTTAGAGGTGGGACTTGAGCTACTGAAGAGCCCAGCCAGCGATGCCCACACACAGCTGCACATGAGAATGTCCACCGTGTCAAAAGCTGTTAAAGCCAATAGCACCAGTAGCACACAGTCAGAATAAAGTGCACAAAATGTATCATTAAAATGCTTTAATGCACCATTAAGCCACAATGGAAGACTTCCTGAATTTTGTGTTCATCCAGTAAGGATTTTATTTGGGTGCAAGTAGTTTTCCTCAATTTTTTAGACAGAAAACAGTAAAAAACAAATTTAGAGAGGTCCTAAACTAATAGAAAAAGGAAGAGGAGAGCCAACTTTTCAGTAGCGATTGCACCACCAAATGTTTAGAGATGCAGTTTTGAAGTTTTTAATACGTTATGGAGGAGTGACATCCCAGTCTGATGGGTCTTCATGTTGGTCAACAACTTCCCAATAAATGGCTAACGACACCAATGAAGATCAAATTCAACATTAAACCATTAAAACATTTTTGTGGCCTTTGACCTGATGTAACGGTCAGAATATTTATATTTGCTGTAAGTATGAGTACTGTCATAAGTACTTTAAGAAGGCTTCAGTGCCCCTGAGTCTTATCAGTTTAAATTGTGTTAATTTGCACAATTAAACAAATGTAAGCTTCAAGACCGTGTCCAGATTGTGTGTGAAGTATTTTTCACATAGACCAATGCCCATTTACAAAAGTGGGTCACTACTCCTGAGCACGCTAGTATGTGTGTCATGTGTTTCCTCTTCCTGTAATTATAGGAAGGACTGCTGAGAAACTGCAATTGTCCCAGCTCTCCTGTGTGGATATATGTTACGATTTCCCCAGTATACAGAGGTCAAGCTTCTCTTCAGTCCTATTAATATCCTACTATCCTCCCGCTGGAACTTACCTTTCAAATGCACACTCAGCTTCAAGTAAGAGGCCAGATGCATAAGACTGCAGAGCAAGTCGGAGCTGTGAGCTTTCAAATGAGAGCTTATTTAAATGTTTTTACTTTACTACTGCAAAGGTAGTGGTCAAGCTTGTACCAGATGGCTACAGAGTTGAAAATTAAAATGTACTTTTTTTGTTTTTCTGCTAATGCTGCATGTGAACCACATAAATACGTTAGAAAAAGAAATTGCTTAACTAAAGATAATTTTTTGTTTATATCCAGGATTGTTTAATTTTACAGTCAATAGGTTCAAACTAATTAAGTTAATTAGGTTAATCTTGTTAATACAACCACCAATTAAAAAGCATTTAATAACATTTTTCAACTAAACACACTCAGTGATACACAATATGCACCACAGAACACGCAATGCCCTCATTTGTCAAGTTGTTTGTGTGTCTGTGTCTGTGTGTGTGTTTGTGCATGGAGCAGATAGGGCTCAAATCAAACACCCCTTTTCATCTCCTGTGGTGATCAGGGTGGTTGGATCCAAGTGTGGATTAATAACCGAAACGCCATGCTGAGGGACTTCCTGTCAAACATTGCTAACCCACAGAGAGCACAACAAAGAGCGAATGTGTTTAGGTGTGAGTGTGATGTGCCTTTGTCTTTCACTCTCCTTTCTTTAATTCATTTTCTTTTCAGGCTTCCATTGATAAAATCAAAGGCAGGAGGCTGTATACCTATATGTTTTTTTTGTTTTGCTACATATGTTTTTCTCATCTCTTTTCCTCTATGGAGTAGTAATCTTTTTCCATGACACACACTGAGGCTTAGCAGGAGGAGGCAAACACTCCTCAAATGCCAAAAGTCTAATGTCAGTTTAGCCACCTGCCAATCAAGCCATGGGATCCAAATCTAGAATATGTCTAAAAGTGTGAATAGAATATTTCTAGCAGCACTACAGACTAAAATGAAACGTTTGTTTCTTTATACAGTAACACATAATGCCAAGAAAATATAAAACGACAATGCAAAGAAGAATTAATTCCAAACAAGACTGTCACTAGGTGAATTCAAGAATTCAAAAGCTTAGTTATTGTTCGAGCATCATTCTTTGGTTCATTACTTCTCTCAATTCTCTCATCTGTCTTGTGCCCCTCATGCTGATGCAGCCATATGGCTTGTGCTTACTTGAGCCCACCTGTCTGTCTCTCTGTCTCACCACCAACACACACAGCCTTGTTTCCATGCCTTCAGAGGATGTTATAATGCTCACACTCATTTCTAGGATACTTACTGTAACTGTTTTCCAGTTATTTCTAATCCTTGCCTTAAACCAAGCAGTTCTTCTTTGGTTTTAAATAACTTCCATGATTGACATTATGGGAAATGCACACATGACGCACACACACATACATACTATAGAACACACCCAGACATAATCCCACCTGCTGGTCAAGGTGTCTCAGTTGTCCCCTGGTCTCCTCTGCTTTAGCTGCTAACTCCGCTGTGCTGATGTGCAGCATATCTATGACAAATTAGCACGTTATAAGTCACTTCAAGCTCCATCGACTGAGTGCAAAGTTCCACCCAAAAGTTACCGACGGCATGAAGACTGATGAGAAATACTGTGGGCATTCAGGTGCGTTAATCAGCCTCATTACTCTGAAGTACCGCGGGGTTTAGAACGTGAACATTTTTCACCGGGGAGTGCAAAGTGTTTGAGAAAACTCGGAAATGAGAGCACCTGTGGTGGATGCTGAGGAACTGGTCGGTGCGCTGACAGGACACCCTCGGCTGGTAGAATAGGAAAAGGTCAGCGAGCTTTCTGTCCTGTCACTGTCTTCGGTACCATCCACTATCCTGCGGACACACAAATGTTTTTGGATAAGTAAATGTGTAATATGCTTCATAACATTCATCAACTGACAACACACTCGTGCCTATTATCCAGTGTTTCAAACTGGAACTTTGAAACTTTTTTTGGCGACAAGGAGATGATGATGACCATCTGATTTGCTAGAGTCGTTTCACAGAAAAATGAGAAATTAAAGAAGGTAGTGAACAGAAGAAGTCTGTATGTTATAGGAAGTGGTGAGCGTGAGTTCTGAGCTGTCTACAACAGTAAGCATATCCAGGAATAATAGTGAAGCTTCCAACTTTTGCATGCTGGCAGCAACATAATCTTCTCGGGCTGTTTTGCTTTTCTTTCATTATGACCATATGTTGTGCAATTATTCTGAACCAGTATGAGAACAATTCTGAAAAAATGTCTTAAAGTTCATTATTACTCTTTTTGTTTGGTTTCTTTTACTCATTTTTCTAATATGTGCAGAAAAAAGTTTAACAAATGAATATAAAAATACTAGTTTGGACATTTTAAGCTGCTTTTAAAATCTTCTTGTATTGCAAACCATCTCCTTTAGGATTAACTCTCCCTTCATGTTTAGAATTTGCTTGGTGAACCACATTTAATAAAAAAAACTCACCTTTATTCAACTGAACAGTAATGTTAAACACTATGTTGTAACCTTTGTCAGTTTTGATATTAAAGATTCAAAAACTGATGAAAACAGATGAATTCTCAGATTCTCCCGAGTGTGTGCAAACACATAAAGGTGCCTCCCTCACCTGGGGCTCAGGTTTAAAGGGTCCAAAGTGGTCAGGCCGATTTCCTGACCGTTCCTCTGAGACCTGCTGGAGTTTTGTGTTGTGGTCTTGTGGCTCGGCTGGCACGTTGGAGATTTCCCACCGGCGTCCCTCAGGTCCGCTGTTCGGTTCTGCTCCGACACCATGGTCACGGCCACATGTTCCTCTTCCACAGCGCGCCCCTCTTGTTCTTCCTGTGTCTCAATCAGAGGCAGCTGACCCTGAACCACACGCCCATTCCTTCTCACTCCTGCCTGGGAAAAAAACGTCATCTCATATCAATCCCCTGTGATTTCTGAACAACTTTGAAGACAATCTTGAACTCTGAATTCACAGAAAGCCTTTGGAGATAACAAGGGAATGACAAAATCAGGGCTCGTCATAGTTAATTTAACATCCCTTTATTAAAATGTGAATAATTTTAATCATGGCTCTACTTCAAGAAAACTTGTAAGTTGTCAGTTTCATAAAAATGAACTAATGACTTCTACTGGTAAGCCTCACATGTCCTGAGCAGGACAATAAAAACTATAATAATATTAATAATATTGATAATAATAATAATATTGATAATATTAGTAATAATAATAATAATAACAACGACAACAATAATAATAATAATAATAATAATAATAATAATAATAATAATAATAA
>JABUIW010000029.1:1417956-1447926 GCA_013363375.1 Menidia beryllina
AATAATAATAATAATAATAATAATAATAATAATAATAATAATAATAATAATAACAATAATAAACTAAATAATTGACAATTTATTTTACAAAGGAGAAATTTCACAAGGCTCTGTGGGTAAATTTTTAAAAAGTAAGATCACAGATATAATGAATAATCTCACTGCTTACGATGAGGCAAAAATTGGAAATGATTCACCCTGATATATTGGTACTATCAAGGTGTGCTTTTATAGAGCACCGTGATAGCGGATGAGCTAACTCAATATCTCAGTCCAAACACCTTTCCATCCTCAGCTGCCTTCACCGCTCCTCATTTAAACTTCAGCCAGCCCTGAGATTTAGGCTGCCTCTCTGCACATTCCCCTCATCTGACTGCCCTGAGGACAGTGTGTGTGTGTGTGTGTGTGTGTGTGTGTGAGATGGCCTGTGGTGTTTGTGTAAGTCAGGCAGCAACACCAAACTAATTACAGCATAGTCTTTCCAAGTTGTTTAGTTATTTTTACTCTCTGCCTTGCTAAAATACACACAGACACACACTTGTGAAGCTATCTTTTATCCAGACGATGCCCCGGCCCTCCTCTGTTGTGGTCCGAATGAAATGGTCTAAATTTGACTCACACCTCAATTCCAACCTAAGTAAAGAGGGCATTTGCCTCATATGGACTGGTTAAAATAGACTTTCTGTATCTTAGAGCTTATTATTTACACCACATCAAAAGCCAATTACTTGTGTGGCGCCCCCCCCGACCCCCCATTTCCTTCCTGTTTTTTTTTTTTAAAACTCAGCCACTTTTGTAAGCTACTGTCAGAGTACGAAGACACATTGTATTGAGGCAAATACAGATTAACTGCTATGTTTTCCCTACACAGCTGTGGGTTATGCAAACACATGTTTCTTTAATTTAGTCGAAAGCATAACAATTAGAAACTCATCAGGATTATGGAACTTTTGAGACCAGAATTTAACATTGCTGAGATTTTACTATGAAATCTTACGACAAAGCAAATCCCAGCAGAAGTGTTGTTTCTCTATCTATTTTTGCCATCATGGATAAATATGTGCGTATGAGGTAATAAGTTGATTGACTGCATAGATCATGCTTAGGTCCACTGGAACCAAATGAGAATAGTTACAAAATGGGCATCTTTACTGGGGACTCTGGTAAACCACCTGGGTTCTCATTAGTGCTTATATTGGATCACTAATTGGAAATGCTTGTATAGGCTTGTGCTATACACCATGTGAGCTGAAAGCACACGTCACCCTCTGTAAACCTGAATTAAACCCTAAAGAGTCATAATCATTATGATATTAATCAATCGCATGATATTTCCAAATGGGACTCCAATTTTTCAGACCATTTCTTATCTATTTTCGACCAAGAAATGAGTTATTACAAACACATTTTGTTGAAGTTTTGCATAATACCTACTCAGGACGTAAGAATCTATTAGATAGACTCACATGCGTCTCATGTCCCTCCCTCAGGTTGTACGTGAGGTCCTGCTGGATGTCCTGGACGAAGTTTTGAGAGTACTCAGGGTAGAGGTCCAACACCTCGTAGAGCCCTTTCAGGTTGACACACTGCAGGTCACAGTAGGTCAGCGCTTTCACATCCGCGTTGGTTTTTATTACCCGGTTGTCTAAGGACAGGTTTGCTCCGATCAGGTCGCCTTTACCTGCTCAGAGAGAAATATACGATGTGGGTCAGAGAAGGGGGTCATTGCACAAGTTTTTAAGGCTGGTGATAGAGGTTAAAGATGCAGACTCTGTGCTCCCTAATGCAGACACTTTTGTTTCACATCTTCCATTTTTTGATGTTTTTTTTAGGGAGTACTGAAGTTGACGGGTGTTGAAGAGCTTTTGCAGCAGAATAATAAAGACCACCTATCTATTCTTCTGTGCAGCAAGATGGTCAGTATGCCCCCTTATAAATTGAAAGGGAATACGTTTACCCACAAAATATTGTATCATAAGAAAGAGAACTAACTCCATGAATCTAATTGGTGAAGCAGAAGAGAAATAGTTCATAAGATTAAAGAAATACAAACAAAAACATGCAATATGACTAAAATAAGATATAAACTACTATAAAGTAAGAAGGGATGACATAAAATGTCCCATATCTAGACAAAAAATAGACAAAAAATAGCTCACGTCTGACAAAAGTTCAATTTGTTGTAAATTGATATCTATATTCTCTGACTCAGAAAAGCAGAATAACCACAGAGAACAAACAGACCTGACAACAACAGATATTAACTATTTATACAAGTGTTTGGAAGGTAGTCATTACAAGCAGAATAACACGTTTTGGTGCGTCAGCGGGTGTCATGGACGAAGCACTTCCCTCTTCCTGCTAATAAATGTGACGTTTTAGACGGAAGTGGCTGTGACAGCTGCTCCTGTAAATACAGGGTGAAGCTAAGTACCCCGTTAGTATTAATGTCCCATAAGCAGAGCTAAAATTTTTATTAAGGTCATTGTGAACTGTGATCATGGCTAAATTACACTGCAGATGATAGAGTGGAAGTCGTGACTGCTTTTATGCGTCCCTGCTCGGTCACTGTCTGTCAGCTCGCTCTTTTTCTCTCGCTTTTGCTCATTTCATTTAGTTTTTTCTACTTTAAAAGTGGATTTCTTTTTTTTTCTTCCATGATTTGCCCTAAAAGAAATAATTCTCTCCTTCTGCTTTCCTCCTACCCTCAAATAGGTAATATTTTAAATTCCCGATTCATCTTCTTCATTATTGTCTTTCTCTATTTCCTCATCCATATTTTCCATCTGCTGATCCTGCCTTCTTTCACTTTCTCGTACTTCATCGCCATCTTTTTATTTTGCTTTTCATTTTTCCACTTTCCTTCATTTTCCCTCTTGCCAGTCTTTTCTATTATTTGCTTCGGAGGATTATTTATTTTTCCAAAAGCTTTTTTGTTAATTTCCCTTGCTGTTCTGTCTTTTCTTCCTCAATCAAAAGTTTGTTAGTTCTTTCTTTAAGTGTTCCCTACTTGCCTTTACTCTCCCTTTTCTACATACCTTCCTAAATGTCTTTGTCTTTCCTTATACGTTTTTTTTCTTCCTTCCCTTCCAAACAAACGGTGCACATCAGATTTACTTATCTAGTGTTTCTCTGGACTTCATTTCTCTACCTACACACATTCATTTTTCTTTCACTATCCCTCATTTTCCCTATTTCATGCCCACATTTCATTTCTGGCCTGTCCTGTCCTTACCCTCCCTATTTTTTGGTACTCTACTGCAGCTCCAGACAAAGAAAGAAGGGAATGACAAGAAAAAGGCAAATGCATGGAGACACGAAGGAAAACAGGCCGAGATTGAAATGCTTTTTTCGTCTTCGGCGAAATACTTAATGTCAGTCCGACCCCCTGCACAGTCAGCAAGCAAGCAGAAAGACAGTGCACCATGCCTGTCAGCCCCCCCCCCGACAACGCACACACACATACATAAACACACATGCATACATGCTCACCCGCGCGCACAGACATCCACCCTTTTGTGCACCGATAAACAATTCCACCCACTTGAATCCCACTAACGCCCAAACACATGCACAATTCTTCTACCACCAATACATGCATGCAGGTGCCGACAGAGACCACAGATAGACACACATGTGCGTACACAAACACAAGATATCAACGGCATTGCAAACTGATGGATGGATTTCAGACTAAGTTGGGCCAGATTTCTCTGTATATCTGCATCATAAGGGCGTGAGGTGCTTTCACTACATCCTGAAATCATACACTTCTGATTTCTATCCATACGAAAGGCATTTGTATTATTTATTTTTCATAAAGAAAGATTCTAGATAGAGGGATACATCAAGACACTGTTTGTTGAAAGTTTTTTTACAAACAAATTGTGTTTTTTTGGGACTTTTGTTGCGTTAATGTCAGCTTAACTGACTAAATAATTAGTATTCAAATATGTAATGATTAGATATCCATCTATCCATATTTTCTAGATGCTAGGAATCCTCGTTCAGTATCGTTCAGTGAGAGAACTGGTACTTTACCCTGCTCTCACTGGGCAGGGCACAACCTCCACAGGCTGCCAGTCCATGGCACAGAATTAGCTGAGACCAGCACGAGTCAACACTTTTGACCCCGCTTGGTTCAGTGTGTAGGAACAGTTATGGGCTGCTTGGCTTAATACATACCAGATTCTGTAACCCTTTCATCTGTTTCACTCATTTGTCTGTTACGCTCTTCTTTACTGATCTAATGAGCAAATACTTTTTCAGGCACCAATAAAACATACTGCAAAGGTTGAGAAGCTTGGGAAATTAAGAAAGGAAGTTCCTCATTTGTGTTAGTTGTTGAACAAATATTTGAAAAAAACACATTTATGAATTTTATGGGAGCTCCCATCTTTGACACAGTGGAATACTCCTTTTTTAATTTCCAAACAATTAGATCACATGCAGTCCTCAGCTTTAACACAATGAAAAACATATTTTTCTTATGAAACATGGTGTTTGGGGTTTATTTGTCAGAATAACTAAGGGATCCCTGTCCTGTGTCCATGTTCCCTCCTAATTCCAATTCTAATGTCAATGTTGTTTTGTATTCCTTGTTCACTGACTGTAGCACTTCGAGATATTTTTTCTTAAAATGAAAAAGTGAGTTATAAATAAAATGCATCATAACCGTCATTAGTCCCTTTTTGCGTACCCAGGATGGCTAACACCATGCCGTCTTTCAGCACTTCCATGGACCCTGAGCAGACGAAGAAGATGGCCTGCAGTGCATCGCCCTGTCGGAGGAGGTACTCTCCAGGGGCACAGAACGAGGTCTTGATGTGCAGTGACAGGGAGCGCAGGCAGCCACGACTGGCAGAGGCAAACAACGACAGCTCCAGGATCTCCTTGTTAAGATGCATGGTGATGTCGGACCGTAGCTCGTCTGGAAAACCTTTCAGTAGCTGTGGCAGACGAGAGAAACCAGAGGGGAAAAAGAGAAAGAAGCATAGAAGGTGGGAAAACATCATTCCGCAGCTCAATAATTAAATTTCCAACCAACGTTGCGTTTGGATTCGTGATCTAGGAACACAACGTGAACACCTTCAAAACGCATAGAAAATGTGAAGGTACACTGTCACAGTTTTGAAAAACAAAGTCCCAACAACGTACGTCATCTATCTGTCAATCTCCACGTCAGGACAAAATCTGGAGCTCACCGTCACGTAGAGTTGATCAATGAGTCATCAGAGCCCGGCTGACTTTAATCAACAAGCCCATCTATAATTCATCTGTCTGGGATTTATCATCATAACTCCATCTCAGCCCCCTGGCCTGGGTTCTGACAGCTGTCTCACAGGCACGCACAGACTTGAGGGACGGGTTGCTACCAGACAACTGACAGGATTTCCTGAGCTCGGCAGAGAAAGGTTCTGTTCATCCTGCTTTTCTGTTTCTTTTTCACCTAAACTGTCCAACTGCTGCATTGACAAACTCAACTTTGCACTCCTTACACTTGTTTTAAGCAAACAGAAACACTATCTCACTCAAAAATCTAAGGCTGGGATTTTACCTGTCTAAACAGACTTAAACCATGATAGAAAACTTGTTTGAGTTGACGTTTTCATAATATTATAATCCTCCAAATGGTTAAAGAACAACCACAACCAAATCTCCATATTTGCTAGAAAAACTGGCACTGTTGTCACCGTCAGGCTATGCTGGGGGCAACAAGGTGCTCTCAAATGCACAGAGATTATGTAGCATCGATCCCATTATCACACTCATGAGCAGCTTAAATGTGGCTGATATGTGAGAAGTGAGGGGGATGTGAAATGTCAAATGAAATATTGATCCCTTTATGCTGTGCTGCTAGGTTAGCCAAGAAATATTTGGACAGGAACACAATTCTTTACACGTTGGCTCTTTGTGCTACCACTGCAAACCACTAACGTACATCTGAAGGCTTTTTATTCACAGGTTTGAGCAGATTTAACACAAGAGATGACACGTTTTGTAAACCATTTTATGAAGAGGTATTGCACAAAAAAAACGTGGCTTTGAATTCGATATTCACTCATCATACTTCAGTCGCTGCCTAACACAGTGGTGTTACATTGGTGTCTCGAAACTACAAGTTTCCCCTTTTTATCTCTCAGCTTTAACACACTCCTTCCACAGAATCAGGCTGTTCCTGTTCAGTACCTCGTTGCAGTCAATGCCGTTGTTGACCGACCAGGTTGTCTGATAGTATTCCAGCACCCGCTGCTTGAGGCTCTGCGGCAGGTGATGGATGCGAATGAAGTCCTTGAGGTCTTTGGTCCTGGTGTGGTACTGGGACCAGCGGGAATACATCCTCTGGATGATGGCTGTCACATTTCCAAAAACCAAGGCATACATCAGGGCTGAACATAAGAGGAAGGAGAGGAGAGAAGAGAGAGGGGTGATGAAGAGTTAAACAGGAAACAGACGAGGGAGAATACGTATTAATTCAGGGAATAGACATCTGGGGAAACAACCTAAACTGACGATTCTTTCTCAAAACGAGGATCCAAAAAAGAAAAACTTCCTGATGCAGTTCTATCCCAGAGGGGGTGACAAAAATATGTTTGTGTATCTTATTGTGATGTTGAGTGATCAAAATTGGAGTATGTGAAACCAACAGACAGTGTTTCAATAACCGCTTGTAAACTTATTCAAGTGACGGAAACACCGAGGTGCAATCATTTTGTCATTTTCTCCACTCTGCTTATTTGAAAATAATCACTTTGGTATAATAGAACAAATAAAGCGGGGCTTGTAAACATTTATGTGTGGTGACCTACACATAATGTCTATGATAAATCCAACAGACAGATGAGAAAAAGATCATGGTTCTATTCATGTGTTGAGCTTCTGCTCCTCCCACATGGGACCATCAGTCTCAGGACTGACAGGCTCTTATTTGATTGGTATGATGGAAACTTGCTGTGGACACAGATAATATATTCACCTAATCTTGTTCAGTTTTCAGCAGGGTGGCAGCTGTGTCGCACAACATCGGACACGACAGGGCGACTGTGACTATGATCAATAGTGCAACACATCCGGATGAAAGGAAGTGTAGTTTTTACCCACACTTCTGAGAATGAATCATGTTTTATTCATACAATCATGCTTTAATGGTTAATTCAGCAATCCAATAATATCTAAAATCAAAATAAATTACAATCAAATTTAATGTTAACCACACAGTTCTTATTTTGACCTGTACAGTGAAGTGAATGAAAAACAGCTTTACCAATTCATATTAATGTAACTGTAATTTATTTCTAGGTTTAACTAATTTATTTTGTCCTGCACTTTAAAGTAAAGGTGAACAGGTGCTTTGTGCTACCTGTCATCACATGCTAGCTCACAAGAGGTGTGTGTGTGTGTGTGTGTCTGCATGTGGACATGTGTTGTGTTTATGACTTCTGCATCCCTCAGCCAATCAAGGACATTTAATGTATAGGGAAACCAAAGGGAAAACCCTAAAACTGTGACTTCTTTTCAACTCTGCACATCAAATGTACTTTAAGTACACAGTTCAAAACAGATCACAATATCCTGGCAAAATCTGCTTATTACTTATTACTACGCCTTTTTTTGCATTTCAAAACTGACACTCTAGTCAAAGTCTGAGTACAGAACATAGACAACAAGAGAGCACTTTCCACAAAGTGTGTTTCTAGACATACGTCCTTGTTACGGTTAATCCGAGAGTACCTCCTATGAGCATGATGCAAACTGAGAAGATCTTCTCAGAGTCAGTGTTGGCACACACGTTCCCAAAGCCCACACTGGTGAGGCTGCTGAGGGTAAAGTAGAGCGAAGCGATGTAGATGCTGCGGATGGCGGGGCCCCCGACGGTGCCGTTAACATTTCCGGCGGTGTAGTACGGCATTTCTAGACGCTTCCCCAACTCATGGAGCCATCCTGTTTCAGAGATGATGTGAAAACGAAAAGGGAACAGGAAAAGGAGCTTTTAGACTGACGGGAAGAATCACAGCAACTAAAGCTGAGTAACTTACTCAGCAGAGAGTAAAAATGAATCAACTTTTTTTTTTGGAGAGGATCTATGCGGTGAAGCTGTATCTTTAGAAACTCTATTTAGCTTCTTCTGAACTAGACCCAGAGCAGATTCAGCTCTGGAGCAGGTGTTTGGGAACCACAGCTCGTCCCGGTCAACGTGGCGTGGAGACACGCGGCTCGTCCCAGGAGAGTCTCCCGCTGACACTGATGAATGGTAATTGGATGGGAGCACCTCATGGCTGCTTGACTTCAACACTCACTTCAGCATCAGGGACGAGTAATTAGGATACCATGCACAAAAACCGGCCTCATGAACTGACCCGCTACTTTATAACACTCTGTGGCAGTAATTGCAAAGACAAATCTGCATTGCTCTCATGAGATGGGCAACGCTGTCCTGCAAAAAGTTATGAAGATGCAAGATGGAGGAATTCCAAGTAAATGAGCTTATCACTACTGAAAATATATCAGCCCAAAGGGCCTTATTATATGACTGACCTAGGGGTTCAGGGCCATGTAATGGGAACCCATCTTTAATCATGAGAAAAGTCAAGTTGATTTAAAATTTTTTCTATTCAGTCTATACAGTTGAATCAATGAAAACATTACAGATGTAATCTAGGTATAATTGACTTTGATTGATGGGGTGTTGTAATAGTGCTGTAGTCCACTGTTACCAAACAACAAATCTGACATTATTGGCTTCAAATCCTTGGTTTTCAAAGTGCTATACGTCCATTCTACTTAAAACACATTTTAAAGCCAAAAGATTTTACAAGAGTTTTCATATTTAGGGGTATAAACTGATATAGAATAATTTTTTTACAACTCACCGATTTCCCAATTGTCGTCACTGGCCTCAATCTCCATCTTGCCAATAATATACCAGATGCAAGCCAGCCAGTGGGCCAGAAGAGCAAACATGGACATGAGCAGGGTCAGCACCACTGTGCTGTGCTGTGAGTAGCGGTCCATCTTTTGGAGGAGACTCACCAAACGCAGCAGACGCACAGTTTTTAACAGATGCACCACCTGGGGGAGAAAAGCAGAAAACCAAAGAACATCTTCAAAAGCCGTAAAAGTGCAGCAGAAACGTCCCCACAGCCAGCTTTCTTTTTCCCATTTCTTTGAAAACCAGTCTCATGAAATATGTATTCAACTAATATCAGGTCTAAAATAAATGGAAGAAATTTTATCACTAAAGTAAATCCACAAAAATGGAGGCATTTTTTTTAAAATGATCAGTTCTAAGGAATAATAAGTAGAACTTCTGGTGAATCATCATGCAATTTTTCAGGTTCCTAATGGATTTGCTGGTGTTAAAATGAATATGCCTAGGACAGTGCCAGTTACCAAAGAAATAAATGATTAATTTGCATATCCCAGCTCAGTTCCCTACTTTATACAATATTGACAGTTCTTTAACATTACTTGGCTCAATGTTAGGGCAAAATTAAAAGAGACATCCCCATCCTCCACCTTACAGTCATATCAGTTGTACATACCTGTGATTATGACTAATAACTCATAACGTCTTGTTTCAAGTGGCATAAAAGAGCCATAACATGAGTGTTTTGACATCAGTGCAGAAGTAAAAATTGAACCAAAGCTCTCATATCAACTCCTGGTTGTGTTTGGTCAATAACATTAATTGAATTACTTTACTACCGTAAAATAAATAAGAAGAAAATGTCTGGAATGCATTCTCTTTTGCACCTATTGGTGTTTGCTAAGGCTACATGTAAATAACACATATAACAAAAATCAAAATCAAAATCCTCAGGTTAAGAAAACAAAGCTAGAAGGATCACAGTCAGGATTAAACACACTTTTTTGACGAAGGCACAATTACATGATAGAAGTGACAAAAACCTTAACCATGTGTCATGCCTTCCCTGACATAAGAGACTTCTAAAATGCTTGAAAAACTCTAAAAATAGATGATCTATATGAATCATTTACTGATTAAGGACCCTTAAAAATAAAAATGCCAATTAGGGCAATCAGACGTTCCCTAGCAGGAGTGTTTGTTTCCTTTCCTTGGGGTTCTAACTTTAAGCCTCAACATACTTCGTAGTATTCCGGTTAAATGGTTAATTTCATTCTCTTCGCTTTTCAGTCACTTCATGTGCGTAAAGGCAAGTCAGTCTGACGTACATGTGCACATATGCATAGTTACACTAGCTCACACTAGGACCGATGAAGAATCAAGGGCATATTTTATGTATGCTGTGTGAAGCTATTAAAAAATTCCATTTTCTATACTCACTTATTTAAAAAAGCATCACAGGGGCTGGAGCCTTTTCCCAGCATTCTAACTGGGAAACTGGGGCAGATAATTCATATAAATGATATTTAAGTGCCACAAGAAAAAATGTGTTTGGGCAAAATTATAAAAAAGTTAATCAGAGTGTTTGAACAAAGCTTTAGGTAGCAGATGTGTGGATAGTCCATATCAGAGGGGCCTCCGCGCACAGCTCCAATGTTTTATGGAGCTTTCTGCACACCCTAGCTGAGAGAAATAAAGAACTTGTACAGCACAAGGGGTAATGAAGCCTCCTACTGAGCCCTGGGGAGAAGCTCCATCTCTACTCCACCATCTATCACCAGCCCTCATCCCACCTATGGAGAGAGCAGGCTGTGCCACTTCCAGCTCTCCTCCAGCAGCAACGAACAGTAAGCAATATACCCACCACGCACCCAACAAAGCACACGCACCTCCTGCCACTTCCTGCTTTAAGTCGTCCCTCTGTCGCTCCCATTTCAGGCCAGCTATTAACAATTTCATTTCCTCTGGTAATCAAGTGTGAAATTTACATTTAGCTACCTGATTACATCTTTTCCGTCTGCTTCTGAGGTGACATTTTTGTTCAGGAGACTATGACGTTACAGAATTGCTTATTATAGCTCCCCCTGCAGCCATGCCTTTAGCCCTTCAGGTGTGTCCCAACAACAAGATTTGCCCCCTTTAATGCTACAGCGGTACTGGGCCACTAAGCACAAATAATACCGCTATCCAGTATGCAAATAAGGCATGCGTGTCACGGAGATGCAACCAGGGAAGATTTAATCAGATATTTAATGTGTTCTTTGTACAACTAATGCAAAATCAGGTTGCATCAACAAAATATTTCAAACAAAAATGAACTGGGCAGTTTATTGTATCTAAATCTACATGATGTACATGAATAAAGATAATTGAATAACACACAGCGTTTGGAAATGAGAGGAAGGAGACATTTTCGTTAAGGTGGAGATATTTTTCTAAGATTAGAATTGTTGATGGAATGTGGTCTGCATAAAAGACAAAAGCTATGAGGGAAAAGTAAAATTTGATAGTGTGTAAATGCTTTTTTTTTGTAAATACTGCTCAAATTTGAGAT
Source organism: Menidia beryllina (assembly GCA_013363375.1). NCBI lineage: Eukaryota > Metazoa > Chordata > Actinopteri > Atheriniformes > Atherinopsidae > Menidia > Menidia beryllina. The sequence goes on from JABUIW010000029.1 coordinate 1,429,377, forward strand.
AAATGGGAGCACTTACTGAGCTTTCACGTTAAAATCCCATTTAACTTAATCTTACCAAAACATGAGTGGTTCAAGTTGATCATAGAAAATACAGAATACATATTACACTAAAAAGAAATAAGATTAGCAAATTAATAATAGTTTTAACCACAAATGAAAACACAAAGGAAACATTCACATCTCAAACTTGGGGGTAAAAGCTGACATGACAGAGACATATGACAAAAGCAAAAGACAGCAGGACACGAGGGAGCGACACTATTGAGATCCTATGGCTCATTTTGGAAAAAGATGGCTTTTGTCCTCGAGGGGGATATTCTGAATGCTCTGTCCTTAGAGGGGACATCGCACAAAACGATGAGCAATTATGCTAGCCATTCCTGCCTTCCCCAGCAGCAGTGGGGGATCTTATGGCCCAGTAGCCCCACACCCAGAACCAGATCCACTGGGAATGCATGGTATTTCCATTAATAGAGTCTGAAACCAAACTGGTATCTTTGCCTGGAGCACCCTGTCACTGCTGCCACCTTCCTCCTTTTTTTTTTAGAAACAGCACAGCATGCTTTTCCAGGAATATTTAGACAACCCTATTAATAACTCTCTTTTTCTTACCAATTGTTTTAATTTGCCCATTCAAAAAACACTGTTTCAATTTAGAATCCGTTTTATTCCTAAAGCCGAAAGAATATGAAACTGAAAGGTCTTATCATTGTAAATTAATTTTCTTTTAGCATCTTTTATCCTTTACAGACCAGAAAAACATAATAAGATTTGCATAAATGATTCAAGGTGGTTCTCAGATACTTTAATATGTTTCTGAAATAGTGGGATGCCTTTTTAAAACAAAGTGTAATAACATTTTCTATATTTAATGGAAAATAGATTTAAAAAATGTATTAACATAACAAAGGAATCTTTTGAAGCAAGAAATTGTGTCTAAAACGTAATGCCAGCAACGACTTATATACAAAATGGGGCATTTTTTTCTCTTGTTGCATCACCCATCCTTTCAATGACATGCAGACCTTTGAAAGTTTGGATAATGTTTGGTGCAGTTTGGAAAGCGAAAAGGACTCTTTTTCTTTTCTGAAATTGGATTTAAGTTGATCAACACTAAGTCACATCTCTATACACTGATTGTTGTGGACGACAGGCCTGAACTACAGTACAGTCACATCAGTTTAGCCATCAGAGTATGTTCCAAAGCTGTGGTCTTATAAAATACACAAGTGTATTTTAATGCTTTTTCAATATATGTGAGCAAGATAAGGTGTTCAAATGATTAGAAAATTCTTGCATCTTTTTTCATGTACACTTCACATATTTACTTGGGGATGCAGAGGTGTTGGAACAGTATATCTTTTTATATCTAACATTACAAGACTGCATGCTTGTGTGCTCTTTTAATTCACACTACAGTAGGGAGCAGCCTGCAGCACAGTGAGAGCATCTTTTGGGAGAAGATGGCTACTTTTTTCTTTTTTTTTTTAACAAACAATCAATCAAAAACTCCCTGTAATCCAAGGTGTCCATTGGCCGAGATCATTCATCCAGGCTTCTTAATTGCTCTAGATCTGTGTTTCTTCCCTCAGTAAACTACTCTTAAGGGGCGATGTGTTTGATTCGGGCAGGAAAGAAAGCAAAAGTTTTAATGATGTCCCTGTGACCGTGTTGTCTCTGCTGGTGCAGAATGTGGAATCAATATGCCGAATTAAAGAGGCACCGGGGCAGCTTTGGACACAGCCCAGCTGATCGCTCTTATTAAATGGTGCTGATCTTTACAAGGAAAACACTCTTATGAGTCTGCCGTTAGTTAAACAGCACTGCCGAGTGAAAATTATGGCAAGATATTTCCACAGCTTACATTTCTTTTTTGAGCCTTACCTCCTTTCTCTCCTTCTTGCTTCATGTGTAATGTGTGAAATGTTTGCCTGGACGTTTGGACGGTGACCGTACGGCATTTGAGGGGTTTGAGTAACAATCGGCTGGTCACTCACCACGCTGACTTTGACGGCATACAGCAGGTCGAACGGCAGCGCAGCCACCAGGTCGATGATGAACCAGGTGGTCAGGTAATGGATGCATATCTGTCGGGCGTCAAAGATCACCTGACCCGACTTGCTGACGTACGTGGTGCGGAAATTAAAACTGATGTCTGGAAACAACAGACAAACGGGAGGTTTTTGTCATTTCAAGTGCTGGGAATCATTCAGATTGTGCTACTGACCCCAGTGAATTTACTGGTTCGGATTTTTAAAAAACCAACCTATTATGAAGAGTATCTCTACTCCAATGTCGCTCACGGTGGTGCTGCGGGTCAGGTCATAGTTATCACCGATGAAGCACACGTTATAGGGCACCGTCACGGCCACGTAGAACGTCGCCAGCAGAATCAGCCAGTCCCAGCCTGCCTTGAACGTGCTGTAGTGAAGGAGGATGAATTTGGACTTCTTGGCATCTGCTACCTTGTATTCCGGCAGAGCGGGTAGGGTCCCAAACACGTTCTGGGCAAGACGAGAGAAAACAGAGGTTGTGCTGTATATGCTTTTTTTTAAAAATGTGATTCACTTACTGACTTTGTTTTAAAAGAACCAATGAAAACAGTATGTACACATACACTCACTGGCCACTTTATTAGGTACACCTGTCCAACTGCTCGTTAACACTTAATTTCTAAGCAGCCAATCACATGGCGGCAACTCAGTGCATTTAGGCATGTAGACATGGTCAAGACAATCTCCTGCAGTTCAAACCGAGCATCAGTATGGGGAAGAAAGGTGATTTGAGTGACTTTGAACGTGGCATGATTGTTGGTGCCAGAAGGGCTGGTCTGAGTATTTCAGAAACTGCTGATCTACTGGGATTTTCACGCACAACCATCTGTAGGGTTTACAGAGAATGGTCCGAAAAAGAAAAAACATCCAGTGAGCGGCAGTTCTGTGGGCGGAAATGCCTTGTTGATGCCAGAGGTCAGAGGAGAATGGCCAGACTGGTTCGAGCTGATAGAAGGGCAACAGTGACTCAAATAACCACCCGTTACAACCAAGGTGGGCAGAAGAGCATCTCTGAACGCAGAGTACGTCCAACTTTGATGCAGACGGGCTAAAGCAGCAGAAGACCACACCGGGTGCCACTCCTTTCAGCTAAGAACAGGAAACTGAGGCTACAATTTGCACAAGCTCATCGAAATTGGACAATAGAAGATTGGAAAAACGTTGCCTGGTCTGATGAGTCTCGATTTCTGCTGCGACATTCGGATGGTAGGGTCAGAATTTGGTGTCTACAACATGAAAGCATGGATCAATCCCGCCTTGTATCAACGGTTCAGGCTGGTGGTGGTGGTGTCATGGTGTGGGGAATATTATCTTGGCACTCTTTGGGCCCCTTGGTACCAATTGAGCATCGTTGCAACGCCACAGCCTACCTGAGTATTGTTGCTGACCATGTCCATCCCTTTATGACCACAATGTACAAACCTCTGATGGCTACTTTCAGCAGGATAATGCGCCATGTCATAAAGCTGGAATCATCTCAGACTGGTTTCTTGAACATGACAATGAGTTCACTGTACTCAAATGGCCTCCACAATCACCAGATCTCAATCCAATGGAGCATCTTTGGGATGTGGTGGAACGGGAGATTCACATCATGGATGTGCAGCCGACAAATCTGTGGCAACTGTGTGATGCCATCATGTCAATATGGACCAAACTCCCTGAGGAATGCTTCCAGCACTTTGTTGAATCTATGCCACGAAGAATTGAGGCAGTTCTGAAGGCAAAAGGGGGTCCAACCCGTTACTAGCATGGGGTACCTAATAAAGTGGCCGGTGAGTGTATGTATATATGCATATATATATATACATATATAAAAATGTCATGTTTATATATGAATCTCTTTCCATTTATCCAGCCATCCTCCTCCACATCGTAATAATCATGTCACATCTTGCCCTACAGTTTGTAGAGAGTGCCGATACCTTGTTGAGTTTTATCTTGCTCTTCTCCCGGCTGTGGAGGTGACCAGAGATGTGGTAGAGCACAGTGCTGCTCCTCAGACGTGCCTTGCTCAAAGGAGGTCCTGTTTTCACCCTGCCGCGCCATCGCTCTGTAAACATTCACGCACACAAAAAAGTCAGCACACACCAGCCTACAATCCTTTACCCCCCGGGGGTTAACTCTCGACGACCGAGTCAGTCATTATGCTTGATGAGGTACGAAACAGTACGTCCTGGATTTGAAAACATGAATATGCAACAGCAAGAATATACAGTTTCTGCTCAAACTGTGCAGTTTGCTTAAACGTAAATAAAAAAGAGGAAGAATTGGGGGAAAAGCAGGACAATTACTGTGAATTTGCCTTTGTGTCCTGTTAATTCACCCTTACATAACTGCTGAAATTGTCTTCTTGTGTTCACACTATCTACAACAAAAAGTGCAATTTCTAAGAGGCCGTTTGGTATAAAAGCTTAAACTTGCTGTGGCCTTATTTCTACAGGTGTGAATTCACATCCCTGCTTCCAGCGTGCGTTTTTAAGTGCCTTTTTACTGTAGTTGCGGGTGGGAGGTGTTCCAGACTACAACGAAGCGGAACGCAGAAATGCTAACTGCTTCTGAGAGTCCTTTTGGAAGGCGTGTGTGAGCTCCGTGTGCACATGGACCCCAGACATGGCCCATCAATAACGCGGTGCAGCCTTGGGGGGATGCAACACGGCAGGAGCTCAAAGGAAGGGACGTGCTTATTTTTAGATCTAATGAAGTTCTCACTGCTTTTTGAGGCACTCTTCAGAGAGTTGAGGGGGAGTGGTGGGACGTAGAGTGGGGTGGGGGGGGGTGGGGGGGAAGGCAGGTAAGACGGGGAGGAGGCGAGAACGGACAGATATTGTGGAAACAGCAGATGAGAATAAGGTGATGGCAAAACAGAAGAAAAAGCAAAGATAGAAGACAAATACAAAGGTTTTACCAAAGCTGAAATTTGGAATAGCCAATGCTGAGTTTCGAAATATTTCATAATTTGTCTACAATGTGTGCAAAGTGGGTAAGAGCTAGTGATGATGGAAATGCCCTACTGATGCTATGAAGTATTTTTGGAATGCAGAAACCTTTAATATTTTGCATGACTAATGGAGGGATCCCATCCCCTCTTTTATTGTCTGTCCAAAGGCAATTATATTTCTACTTTAATAGGGTCTAATTTGGCTTATACTTTAGAGAATAAACCTTTCCAACACAAGGGAACCTTCATCACTGTCCCCCACTCCCCACCCCATATTAATATATTGGATGGTAAGGCCAGTTATTAATATAAAAGAATCTGCATATGCCACAGGGGCAACTGGATGTAAAGGGTAAAAATAATGTGATGGTGATTTGATGATTGCTCAAATGTAATATTTTAGCGCTAGAAACTTCTTCAGGTCTTCTGAATCTGCACATACAATGAAAATGATATGCTCTTATTGCTATTTTAAACAAGCTTGACCGACTCGGACCTGCATACTGTATAAATGCAGCATCAGCTATTTGATATTTCTATCAAATAAGTAGATTTATACGACCGTTTTACAGCCAGCGTTGTTAATTTTTATTATAGTGAGACTGTGCAGTTGCAGGTTTCAGGCTTCCGGTTCGTTTGCCCCAGCTGTTGCATTGGGCTGGTTTTCCCTGGCTCCACCTCTTTCCTCTGTTTGCACAGATCAGATCAAATCAGCAAGACTAACGCATGACGTTTAAACCCTGTTTCCTTTATGTTTACCTATTTGTATGAGAGTGCACTTATTAAAGTTGGTCTCTTGTGTTGGGTTGAAAAAGCACGTGGCAAAGCTTTGTTTCTTTATGCTCGAACCAGAATATCATTACATTTATAAGTGGGATCAGGTCCGGGGTGAGTCTGAACAAAAGGTCTGCTACCCCCTCTATGTTTTGTTTTTGGCTTGCAGCTTCCGTATCTTTAAAAAAAGAAAAAGATTGTTTAAACTGCTCGATTATTTTTCTCTTTAGGTATATTTGTTTCTTTGAGAAACAAGAACATTAACCTTTGGCTCCAATCATTTCTGCACTGCTTTTGGTGGTTGTGTTATTTGATTTAATTAACGATTGTGAAAAGTTTGAAGAACTGCTTCCATGCGCTTCCGAGGTGTTACCCCAGTGAGATCAGGGCAAGATAACTGTCCTTTAGTTTCTCCTTATTTGTGGTAATTGAAGTAATTAGGCACATTTTTGCTGACACCCACATGCACAGCCTCTGACATCTTGTAGACTGTCTTGGCTTTCACTGAGTCGTTGCCCTTTCGGTAATGCTTGAGGGATTTTCACTGCGAGAGACTTTAAAACTCCTCCCTTTAGTTGCTCTTTGAATCTATACTAAAGGATATAATAACGTGCAAATACTGTGCTCCTTTTTAGGTTAAATGATTGGCTTGTCTCCAGAGCTCTATCTATCTATCTATCTATCTATCTATCTATCTATCTATCTATCTATCTATCTATCTATCTATCTATCTATCTATCTAGTCTGTCTGTCTGTCTAAGGTCAAAATCCACATATTTAATAAAAATAGTTTTTTTTATGTTATTTATATTGGTAGTTCAGTCAAAAGTACATACTTAAACAAAAAAGCTTACCTTCCTTCTTGTCCTCTTGAATAGGTTTGGATTTAGTGTCAGTGATGTCTTTAAACGAAGCCAGAAAGAGCACCACATCCCCTTTCTCATTCTTAATTGGAACAATGTCCAGCAGGCACCAGAACAACACAGCTGAAAAGGAAGAACACTGTTATCAACATTGTCATACACCATCACTGGTATATGTCTGAACGTCATTTCAGGGTGTGTGTGTCTGACTGTGTCTACAGCTCTATAGATTCCATGACTTATTAGTGAGAACATCCACAGTAAAAAGTCACTAGAGAGGGAGCCGGAGCCTTAAAATAGATTGAGCCATTGTTCTCAAGGCACAGCAAGAAATTAACTTATAGCTGAGGCCCCAACTCCTGTGAAACAGAACCTTAGGCAATGGCTTTTTCCCTCCTGACTTACTGTAGGTTTGCTCAATAGCATTTCCAAGCTTAGACAATATCATTATTTGGTCACGGTAGAAAAACCCACATGGTAAGGACTAGAATGTATTATTTTAAATAACAGGGCTGTCAACCTCATGGGTGCCCGTTTTGCTGATAGCTTTGTTAACATATAAGCACAACACATTACAAAGACCCTACTAAACACAGTCTGCACTGCACCACACACCAGGCAATGGTGAAAGCCATGGAGCATTGAGACAGTAAATAAGAAATTAGGTATCAAACATTTCATTTGGGGTCTAAAAAAACTTGATTTTGCATGTCTATTCGATTCCAGTCAGGCTGCCAAATCACTTTAAAAGATAATGATATCATTCTTATGTTTAGAACCGGTTTAGTCAGCAGAGCCCAAACCACCTAAACCAAATAAATTATACTGAAAAAATGTAAAAAGCTATTGTTAGGATTTGGTTATAAATACACACTTTAGCATTGTTTGCTATCACATGATCTATGCATATTATTGATTGTTTCATTTTATATTATACCTATGGTTTGTATTGAAGTTTCTGGCTGTAACCACAGATTCTCTTTGTTCTCTCTTTTCTTTCTATACTTTTTCTCTGTTGCATTAGATCCACGTCTTTAAGTCAACACATACACACACCATTTGGTACCACATTCCAATGTCATCAACATGAATTAGGACCTGGCTTGTTAGTCTTAGAGGTAACTAACCAATAGGACTTGGTTGTGTCCAGTCCTCCTTTTGAGGGGTGTGCCCAGCCCAGGAGAAAAAGACCCATCACCCCCAGATCTCAGAGCTCTTTGCCGACTGAGACCCTGAGAGAGAGGTTTCCTCTGTGAAGAGCCCAGCGCTGAAATACTTTACCTGTGACCCAATAAATGTCATTTTTTACTCTTGATCTACTCTGGTTTATTCTCAGGTTTCCAACTAAAGAATCGGGCTAACACTATAGTGGGAAGAACTGCTGCTGGAGGACTTAACAGCAGCTGGGTGCTGCAAATCAAATGCCATTCATTATTGATCACCAGTAAATTGTGAACACCTCTATAAATCACAAGTTTTAGCAGTTTGCTGCTCTGGAGCATCGGATGATTGTTGAGACAATGCCAAGAGAAAAGGCATCAGCAGTGACATAAAAGTAGCAGTTCAGGGCCATTAATAAGGGCTTGAATTAATAAATTACCTTGATAAAAGTGTTCTGTATTATTAGTCAATTGGCTAATACTGTGGTCCGATATTTTTCCTCAAAGGGAGCCACATTGGGTTAAAATGTCACATTGTGTTAACAGTGTTATGGTAAAAACATTCGCAGCATAGATGTGGCTCTGCCTTTCATTTCCTTCAATTCAGTTTGGAGAAGTGAATTAAGGGATTTCCCATGGAGTTTCCTCCCATCACTCCTGCTCACTAAATCTTCCTTGGCTGGTTATAACTCAATCACAGGGCTTTTGTCTCGGCATGTATGTGTGTGTGTGTGCGTGTGTGTGTGTGTGTGCGTGAATATCCACAGGCATGCAGGGCAAGGCGGCTCTATCAAGCCCACTGTGTGAGAAGGAGCATTCCTGATTGCGAGCATGCAGCGTTTTTTTTTTTTTTTTCCAGGCAGACAGACGGAGGACAAACTGAGTCAATCAGCCTTGTTTACTTTCAAGACTCTGCTGTGACAGACGGAAAAAGAGGGATGATGAAATAAGAGAGCTGACACAGAGATGGAAGCCAGCTCGGCGAGAAACGTATAGACAAACAGACAGCAACGGAGTTCTATGGAGATGCTGAGATGTGTGAAGGGAAAATAAAACAGTGTTGGCATCAGAGTACCACAGGGAAATGAAAGGAGTGAGAAGTGAAAGAGAGCAGATAAGAGAAAATGGATGGCAGAGTGTGACATAAGAGTCATATCCACGATAGTATTAACGAAGCTGTGTTTGGGTCAGTCAAAGAAAATGAAAAGAAACGCCGAGACACACACCCAGTTTCATTCTATCTGGAAAATTCTTTTTCAGTGAGACTACTGCGTCATTTACGATATTTACAGCGTCTGTCAAAAACAACAGCACCACAAGGTGCATTTAACATCTGTTCCGAGGCTTTTCATCAGATCACATGATGGAGTTAACTCAAATGCTTTAGACAGTTAGAGAGTTTTCGGTTGATGTTGGAACTTGGGAACATGAAACAGAAAAACAAACCAAAAGGAGGAAATGTATGAGTCTTTTGTGTTTTGCTTTCGGTGCTTTTTCAGAATCACTGGTAGGATTTATGCTTTTTCTGTGTATTGGGGAATTGCAAAGCGGGTGTTGAGAAGTGGTCATGTTTTGTGGAATGTTTCATTCTGCCTTTCTATAGTGTTTCACAGCTAGGTACCAACACACAGTCATTGTGCTGATATGCTAAAAACTCAGTCTAATGCTGTGCTACTCACTCCATTTGAAGAGACAAGACTGTTGTGTTTAATTTTTTTTAAATGAAAAAACATTAGCAGCTCCTGCAAACTACTGGAACTTTTCAAAACCAGCTGGAAATTGTGTTTCTAAGTATGTTATTCACTACCAACTCGTTTGGACAAAACCTGTGTTCAAAAGGAAGCTGACTGACAGAAATTTGGGTAGATTATTAAGAATAGTCGGTTAGCCTGAATGAGGAGCATGAGGAAGGAACATGAGGAAGTAAGTTCAAAATCATTTTGTCTCCACTTAGGGATAATAGGTCCGACATTAGTGGGTGTGATGTTAATCCAGACTTTTCCTCTTTTTGTTTCACGCTTTCTCCCCAAACGAGTCCTTCTGTCATAACAAGTGCAGGTTGTATGAGAGGAAAGATGAGGAAAATGTAAAAATGATGACAGAAAAAAGGCACAGTCATTGCAATAAAGACGACAAAGGAGTTCTGGCGGAAAATTACTTAGTGCAAATTAAAGCGTTAATGCCTGCCAATTCTATCAGTACAGCTATACGTCCATTCAGCACAGCTCTTAAATTTTTAACTTGATAAGAAGTACATTTAGCTCAGCTACTGTCTTATAATAACAAGGAAATTACATAAGCCATTAGTGTTAAAATATTTGTTTGCCAGTAGGGATAAAATATAAAAACACAATCTATTCTGATTCGCCAAATAATGCAAGGTTCCCATGGTAACACGCAGCCTATATTGTTTTACTTTTATGACAGTATCTTTGGTGAGACAGCAGGTTTTTGTATTTAACATATTCCACGAGCTCTGAATCTACATAATGATCTGTCAGTTCAATGCTAAATTATTGTGAAAACGCATAATAAATTAGCTAAGGGATACATATTTTATGGAGTCAGTGATGGAAATATGCTGCTGAATCAACACTGTTTGTGGTTCAGTCTGTATCATATATGTATATATGTACACAGAATATAGAATATGTAATATGGAGATATAGATATGAATATATACATGCAGACTTTCATGCACGTACACAGCAAAACTATGGCATAACTAAAAGAAAGCTCAAATAAATGTCATTTTGTCACTGCAAGTAGTAAATCCACTGGTGCCTTCATTTGCTCATCATTTTATGCTAATTTATTTTTGCTCGCCAGCCAGATGTCTAATCACTGAAGCACACATCAAAACCACTCCACACCACAGCTAGATATTGGATTTAGTGTAAATGATAGAGACAGGTATAAGCAGCCATGAGAAGATAGCTATTAAAGTTTAATGTGTCTGGGAGTTAAATAATAAGTGGAGGACATCTCTCACTAATGGCTCAGTTTAATCACAGTTTAATGAGCATGGGTCAATAAAAGAAGTTTTATATCCTTTTTCCTCGTCATTATTTCATTTATCCATTAGTCCATATGCCAATCTAAATGGAGATTCCACAAAAATAGCCGCAGAGAACACATTAATGACAACACTGAAGATTTAATTCCCACATGTTATCTAGGCTCTCTCCCCATCCTCTAAAATATTTCTGAGCTTGTCTTCTGAGTATGTTACCATTTGGAAAAGTGTGTACGAAGACTCATAATCTCTGTCGCACTGTAAAACGAGTGTAGATATGAAAGATGAAAGAACCAGGAGAGTACTGGTCTAAGCTAAGTTATACTGCCATCTCTCTTACCTGTCTTTGTGTAGAACATGATCTCATCTTTAAACTCTTTGCGCTCCTCCAGGGCCTTATCAATGCTGAGGATGATGCTTTCACTGGTCTCAGGCCCGTAGAGGAACTTACAGGCACAACTCTTCTGCATGACCTCTGTCCGGGAGAAGCCCGTGAGCTCGCAGAACCCATCAGAGCAGTACACGATGGGAAACCCCTTCAACACTTGTGCATTGGCCAGGATGAAGTTGCTGTCTGCGGGGACAAGAAAGAAGAAAGGCAAAAGAAAGTTAAGGTGAAGTGCAGGACAATCTGAACCAAGTGGGATAGAAGTGTTTCACATCGTAATACTAATTAGTTCTTCCCTACGTATAGGACCATGTGGGACTAGACTATGGATACAATGCATAATTAAAAAAATAAGGGACTTAAATTAATTCCTGGAATGATTAAATCGTGACCCAACAGGTGACACTGCATTCAAATGTCTTCTCCATGCCTTCTCTTTTAAAATTGACCGAGGCAGAGGTGAAAACGATTCTGATGGCCAAATAAAACTTTGACGAGGATTTTTGGAAATCATGGACACCATTTTTTCTCAAATAAAAACCAGTGGCGCTATCCAGCCTATCATTGGTGCAAGAAAAATGCATATCTAGTTCAAAGGGTGGTAGCTTGCCCATCTGGATAGAAACATTGTTTTGCAGGCTGTGCGTATTTGAAAGACAATTTTAAACCATGGGGTGCATCTATTACAATAGTTCAGCCGCTTTGCTTACTAAAAAAAATTGATACATTATGAAAAGCTTGTATATATGATGATAGGCCTGTTAAGCTGCAGGATCTTACGTCAAGCAAGATGGGACAATTATTCCAAAATGTCAAGCAACTGGTCTTGTCAGTTCTTGGATGTTTAGAGATTATTGCAAAAATAAAAATGAATGTTGCACGGGGGCAAATATCGCTCTGTGGCAACTTCATTGAACGTTTTTGCTCCTATCAAATTCTAGATGGGGTAAGGTTTCTCATGATGCAACATGTATATTTTTTATCTTTAATCTCAAAATATTGTGCAGTGTATTTGTGGTGTCAGCTGTGTGGTTTGATGGTCATGCATAGATTGCCTGAGTCCAAAACAAAAAATCCCTTTGGGCAGAGTAAAGTGTATTTCATCATATCGCCTCCCATCCCATTGTATAGCTTTGCATCATATCGCATTGTTTTGTATCATTTCATATCATATTAGTCCACAAGACCAAAGTTGACAGCTGTGCAACAGAACACATCAAAGATATAAAGCAGAGCTCCATTAAAACTAAGCGTTTAAATGCAGTTTTGTGATCAGTTTAAGTATAATTGAACAACAGCGCTTTAACAACAGACCTTCCTCATTTGAAATTGTTAATGGATCCAAAATGATACCAGTATATTATCTATCAATCAAGTGAAGAACAGCAGATCAGCTGAATCCATCTATTATGGTACTTTAACTTACACACACATCCAGACAAACAGTCAGTGGTTCAATTTCCAACATAAAACCAATTACCCACAATGGTGGACAATAAGGATTAGACAGATTCTATCAGAGGTTTGTGTGTGGATTTGGGTGTGTGCTTTTAAGTTTGCTCTCATATCGATAAATAAGCAGTCACAAAAAATAAGAAGCCAAAGAGTTATATTAGTACAAGCGAACATCTAATGCTGGAAAATTGCAAAGCAAAGCAAATATACATTCGGGGACAACTGTGCAATTACAGTAAATACATGGACTGCATCCACATAACTGAACGCTCCCGCACACAAAGTGACACGAACTTCTGTGACATCCCTGCTATAGACGTCCTGCAAAGTGACTTGTTTCCATTGCTGTGTATTACAAAAATCAATTTTCTACACCAATAACTCCCCTTTCCAGCAACCTGGATGTTTAATTACTTCATGCTGTATGTCAGGCTTTGTTGAACCAAACCACCACAGATTAGAACTGGGAATACCACAGATGAGAGCAAAAAATGCTGTATCTGTTTCTCGAGAGGAATGAACAACAAGCTTTAGTTGTTTTTAGCATTTAGCAATCAACCACCTCAGCATGTTGAAATCAAGGAGACAACTGGTTTTTGGTTAAGATTCCATGATTGTTATACTGAGTTGTAATGTATATCCTCAGCTAAATACAAACTAAGATTTGCAAGCAAAGTAACTTTGGAATAGCGAACAATCACTTAATAATTTTTGTTGACCCTTGCAGTTATTCACATGAGTAAGGCTGAATTTTATAGAGTCAAATGCAGGTTATAATCATTATCTTCATTTTTAACAACCAATGGCAATAAATTATTTAGTTCTTTTTTTGGAAGTCCACATCTCTATGCTCAATGAAATGGTTGTTTGAGTTCATTCCCTTTTTTTAAATGGCGGATTTGATTCTCCGGTATTGTTTTTCAAAGGCAAACAATAGGAAGACTGTTCTAATCTGTGCAACATAAGTTTGGTCAAAGAACTAATGTGAGTGAGAGGTACTTTTGGAGCAGTCACAACCCCGGGATTTACAGTTGACCATCTTCAATTCAATCGAAGTGATAGAAACTTCACTGAATTCCACGCGAGAAATGGGAGACAATTTTTTTTGGGGGAGACTTTTGTGTATCTTGTCTGTTGATTTGAAGTCTAATTGTAAAGCTATGAAAGAAGAATTGAGTTAATATTTAAGCAATTCTTTAAATTCTGAAAAACAATCATTGTGACCCATTCAGTTGTTGTTTTCCTCTAGAAGACATCAAAGTAAAATGACCTAGAGGTACTTTCCTGGCTGCTGTAAAAGGAGGTGATGAAACTTCTGTAAGTCCTCTCTTTTCTTTTTATGTACCGTACACTTGAACATCTTTTACAAAGGAAAAGGAGCTTTTTTGTTCCATATTTCAAAGTGGTGCACCTTTATAACAGTTCACATCAAACCAATCTTTGATTACTGTCATACATTCGCGTTGATGAACGTTAGACTGTGATGAATATCTTCTTCATCACCTTTATCACAAAAGTATTGATGACATAACTTTACCGTTGAAATAGTTTATTTTAGTTATCATGTACTTTTTTAGTAACAACAACATCCACTGTCCAAGGTTGGATTTTAGCTTTGTTGCGTTTTTTTAAAATCAGATTTTTTTTATTTGTGTGAAATAATTTTACACAGTAAGCGATGAAACAAGAATAATGTGTTTGCATGTATTCAATAAACTGTTTAGATTTGTCACAGATGAGAATGACACAGTGAGACGGCTGGTTTTTCGTGGAAGTAAAGTGAAAAAACAGTTTCCAGTCAGCAGTAATGGCTGACCGACTGGATGACCCGGACAGATGGCTGGAGAGGGCCTCAGTGTTGTGACGGGCTGTCAGATGTCACCATTTGATACTGTAGGTCCCTGTGCATACTTGTGCATTCTGTTAAATGACAAAATATGTCCACATTGTAACATAGAGTATTTCATTAATAAGAAATCTTAAAATGTATGCTTTCCACTTCAGTGGACATCTGGAGAAGTCATAGAATAAACACTTTTTGACAAAGAAAATCAATTTTTTATGACTTTGGAAAATAAATCCTGACTGAAATGATCAGAATTCTGCATGAAAGGGTTAAAAAAAGAAGAGAAAGTTCTATTCATGTTTAATAATCCATATGTTGGCAACTTCACCAAGACAGCGAAGAAAATCAATCACAGACTACTGTAACAGAGAAAATCAGTTATAACTCAGAATGGAGCAATCACTGCACCCCTGTTTTGTTCTGCTCTCTGAGCTCTCTCCAGCAGTAAAACCCAATCTGATGTTTATCATTGCCCAGCGTTTTAGTTAAGCGCTTTATCTCTTCTTCCCCACCTGCTACCATATTGTTGTCTTTGGTCCGTAAACTCCATCCATTTCAGAGTTTTTGGGGTTTTTTTTTGTTCGTCCACAGTGTCAGGTTCTCAAATTCAGTGTAAATGCCATGTGGCTGCAAATATTTTAATGGAGCACAGGATATTTCCTTGGTAAAATGTTCCTCTCAAATGTGATTTATTTAATTAGTGAGATCCACTGCTGTGATGAATTTTTTGCCAAAACGTACAGTTTGTTCAATATTTTTCAGTTGAATTTTAAGGAAAAAAATCTTATGCAGTGGTGTGGTGGTTAGCATCATCGCCTCACAGCCAGAGGGTTCTGGGTTCGAGTCCCCGGGGGAACCAGGACCTTTCTACGTGGAGTTTGCATGTTCTCCCTGTGTCTGCGTGGGTTCTCTCGGGGTTCTCCGGCTTCCGCCCCCCGTCCAAAAACCTGCATGTTAGGTGGATTGGACACTCCGAATTGCCCTTAGGAGTGAGTGTGTGTGTGGTTGTGTGTCCTTGTGTAGCCCTTCAATGGTGCAGGGTGAACCCCCCCCTCTCGCCCAGTGAGTACTGGGATTGGCCCAGTCCCCCCGTGACCCCATTAGGGAATAAGCCGTTATGATAATGGATGGATGGAGAATCTTATGCATCTCATAGCAATTATTGTTTGTTTTTTGAGATTTCATACAGTACTGGGTAGTTTTAAGTGAGAAAGAAGCATTTTACGAGCCTTCAGTCAGTCTTTTTTTATTCTTGTCCTTTATATGAAATTTCCCATCTCCCCCGACCCAACCCCTCCATCTACAACTGCCCTACTTTCCTTTTTCCCTGTCCTCCCTTCTTGCTGCTGTGCCATCATTAAGTCCAGCCTTACCCCAAACATCTCTACATTTTTCTACCTTTACTTTGTTCTTTCCCTCCCAATGGCTACCTTTGCCAATCACTCAGTCTGTAGGCTCCATGCCCTACCCTATCAACCTTAACTTTCTCCTTCCTTTCCCCCCCAGCTGTTCCTCATGTCCCTCCTACCATTTTGGATCTCGCTACCCAATTACTCTTCATCTCTTTCTACTCTTGGACTTAAACCAGATTCCCCCCTTCTCCCAGATCCATTTATTTCCTTCACTCTTTGCCCGGAGTCACCTTCTTTACCATCCACCATCCCTGCAAAAGCTTTGGATGACTTTGTTTACTTTTAACTTTGCTCTTAACCCTAAGCCTCTTCAACAAAAAAAAAAATCTGTTTCTACATCAGATTACATCCAGTCATTTCTCCCACCGTGTTGCTCTCTTTAATTTCCCGTTCCCCACTTCTCTCTTCTGTCCTGCCCCCTTCATCACCTCCATTTTTTTCTTGTGTCTCCTCCATTCTGATTTTAGTTTTGCTAATTGCTCTGACTCAGAGGCTCATAGATCATCTCAATGTGTGCTCACACTACTGTATGACAGCTGCTGGGGAAACCCCACAGGTATACAGAGAGGACAAAGAAAGGGAGCAAGATGACAGAAGAGGCGAGGAACAAAAGAAAACAAGAGCAAGATGAGAGAAAGGGAATATTTTTGGAGAGCTTTCTCATGTGGAAATCAATTTTTAAAATATTTGTTGCTTTGGACTAATTTTAGACATTAATACAAAGCATTTTCAAGTCCCTACCCATTCAATCCAATTCAAAATTGCGGGGCCCTGACAGGACCTCGGAGACAAACCGCCGTGCATGCTCAGACTAACTCTCAGGGTCAATTTAGAATCAATAATTGACACGCGTGTTTGGACGGTTGGAGAATACTGAAAGAGAACCACAATGGGACATATAACAAATGGACACAGAAAGCCCTCAGCTAGGATTTGAGTGAGGTAACAGTGCTTCTGTCTACACCTGATATCAAGCCTCCTTGCAAACTGAAAAAATAAAATATTTCACAGTTTTTAAACTGCAGACTTGAGTCTCTCCGAAAACAGCCATGTTCCCCATTACTCTTCCATGGGACACTTCTCAATTTAGGACAAAACTGCCAAAAGACCTATGGGGATTTTAAATGCCACCGTTCAGAGGGCCAAAATGGCCTCTGTGACTGTGATCGTCACATTGTTCAAAGAATAAATAATAGCCCTAACCACTCTTTCCAAGTAGTATTATTTTAACAGAACATGAAGTATTCAGCACTTCGCTTCAGTCACACACTGATGAACATATAGATGCCAGCTTGAGGTTTAATGCCTCAACCATGAACACTTTTGGCTCATGGGTAATACCTAAACTCAAACAACCAATATCCAGTTAGAAGACTTTCACTCTTGCAAACTGAGCCACAGCTCTTAAACAAATTACTTTAAAATAATGTCTGCTTTGATGAAAGACTTTTCATATTTGTCCCATTTCTCTCCTGCCATCTGTTGTGGTGTTTTTTTTTTAGAAGATGCTGTTAGGGGTCACATCTGAGGGTATTAAAACATGATCAACAAAAGCATATCGACAGAAGAACATGTTACTATTTCGAACTTGAGATGAGCTCATCCCTCCTCTACATATACTTCATGAAATGGATGTATAAAAAGCTCCCCTCTCAAAAATACCTGGTTCAAACATTCACCAGCTCCTCAACAGCCTCACTCTGTTCTTGAAGTACCCCTGGGGCTATTTTTAAGGTGCGACAAAAATTCTCATGATGGGCGACCGAGCATGGGGATGCAACTTACACACAGGACAAGAGATGGAGGGGCATGGGAACAGAAATCAGCAGACCTGCACAGCGGGGCCGAGAAGGAGACGGATGGCAAAACAGATGAAAGAGTAAAAGATGAGGAGGATGTGGACAGGTAAGGGGAACAGAAGGGGAAGCTGAGTAATATACCGAGGCAGACAGATGAGGGTGTTAGGGGCAGAGGGTGAGGGGGTGATGTGAAAAGCTGATGGCAAGTGAGATGGAGCTGTGAGAGATGGAATGATGAAAAACGGAGATGGAGTGTGGCAAAAATTGGTGAGGAAGTGGGGAGATGGATGGAAAGACCTCCACACCTTTACTGCATGGATTCAGGCGGGCCTCTGAGAAACCCGCAACAAAGCACGTTACATAACGACCAAAAAAAAAAAGAAGAAAAAAAAGCCACTCCACGGTTGCCACAGAAACCACCGACACACACCATAGCAACCAAGGCTACAACTGTACAGTTTTCAGTTTGGATACAGAGTGAAGGCCACATATGCCGGTTTGAGATTGATGTCACACACTCTGTGCTCTGTCCCACATTAACCGACTGAGGTCGAAACACACACGTTTTCACGTGCATCCAAAGTTTTCCTGATCAGCAATAATCCGTTCACACCACGCAACTGAAAAGAGAAAAAGCATTACACAAATCCAAAGCTTTAACAGGTGCCGCAGCCCTTTATCCCACTGTCACCTTGGCTCTTAAAAGAAGATAGTTTCTACCAGCCAAATTTCTGTGGTTTTCAGGCTGAGCCCCTGCTTTTACTTCTCTGCCTCTCTTTGTCGAATCGTATCTCTCCATACCATACCATACCATACCATACCATACCATACCATACCATACC
>JABUIW010000029.1:1447936-1470235 GCA_013363375.1 Menidia beryllina
CATACCATACCATACCATACCATACCATACCATACCATACCATACCAGCTTTATTTATAAAGCACTTTAAAACAACCACAGTTGATACAAAGTGCTGTACAATCCAAAAACACAACAAAATAAAAATAATTTGAATTAAAAGTAGTTCAACAACAAAGACATACACTTTCAATTAAATCTCACTTTAAACTAGATCTCACTGGTGTTGAAAGCCAAGTAAAATAGATGAGTTTTAAGACGAGCTTTAAAAGTGGACAGAGAAGGGTCCTCTCTGACCTGCAAAGGTAAGTCATTCCATAATTTGGGGCCCATAACAGAAAAAGCCCTGTCCCCTCTGAGCTTCCTTTTTGTTCTCGGTACCTCCAAGAGCAGCTGATTTGCTGACCTGAGAGACCGATGGGGTATGTGGGGATGAAGAAGCTCAGTGAGGTAAGCCGGGGCGAGATTATGCAATGATTTAAAAACAAACATAAGAATTTTAAAATGAATCCTAAAATATGCAGGCAGCCAGTGAAGTGAGGCCAGGCTCTCACTCATAAAGCCTCTGTTGTTTCTTTGGTTTTCTCTCTGTAAGACCTCACATGACTAATTAGGTCTAAAAATGGGTGACCTGGCCCAGACTTCCTCTGGCAAAACCCCCCCTTTGTCGATCGTTCTGGACAGTCCATTAGACGTGCTGATTAGCAGAGGATTCTCACTAATTGGGTGGTTTAACAAGGCAGAACATCGTTGGTGACGCCGGGGCTCCCATTTGGAAGTGCTACAAGTCCCTTGTGGAATAAATAGGATCCACATCCACCTCAAAGTTCCCAAATATAATCATGTCCGGCGACCTTTCAGATTCTGCCTGCTGAGTCGGCACTGCTAGTGGTGCCCGCGTCTTCCTGAGTGAATACTTGACCAAAAGCTGGTTAAAGCCAGTTGAGAGTTGCTGATAATTGAACTCTGTAATTAACGTGCTCCACAGCTGACACCTATGCCAGTGTTGGTTTACAGTGAGTGAGTAGACACAAAGAGCATCTTGGTGCTTTTAACGCGAGTCGCAGATGATGATGTCGTAGAGCAGACTCTAATTCAGACTATTATCGTTTGAACACGCTCCAGAGGCTTAAAACTAGTTTAGTAGACTTTAGTAGACTGAATCAGCAGTATCCTGTCTGCATAGAGATGCATGACTGAAAAAGCAAGAGACTGACAAGTGAAGCAAGGAGCTGGCATTAAATTAGATAATTACATTCTTAAGTGACAAAGAGATACTGGACTGAATGTTACTTAATTAATGTAAGGCTGGATGTGAAAGGAGCCAATTGTAAGCACGGTGGTCAAATGTAAGGTGCGATGTAGCATTGGTAAAAATTGAGGAATATTCATGTAGGTTGCTGCTTTACACTTATAAACTACCTAGAGCTCAGTGCACACAGTGTACATTGAGCTAAATATTTAACACCAACACTCATAAAAAAAGAAAGAATGTGAAGTTGTTCATCTTTATAAAGCATGCTTGTTTAAGTTTTGTATTATAGACCAAATATGAAAGATAGGTACATTTTGGTTGTCTGAAAGAGATTTGAACTAATACAGAATTATTTGGAACCTGCATAAGATATGTTGTTTTTTTATTGTTGACTTTTTGTACACTGTGGAAGAGAAGGGAAGAGGAGGGGGAGACAGAAGCGTGGAAATGGAAGAGCATGTTTACTGACATCTCGTTTCTGACTCATAGCAAAAGTAAACAGATTGTAATGTCTCAATAGCTGTTTGTATTTGGAACTACAGTATTGTGTTTAAACTTTAAACAAAAATTTGTAGAGGAAGGTTAGCAATTATGCTTCAAATTGTTGTCTTTTTAACGGAAACATGTATTTCCTGTTGGCTTATCACTCGGGTTTACAAAGGAGAAAACAATATTGACACAGGTATTGATGTTGAATGTCCCATGTTTATACAAGATTTTTGTATCATGCAACGTGTCGGTGTGTTATGTTGAATTACATTTTTTGTAAGACTATAATGATGTGTAATGAGTGATGAGTGTAAATACTTACAATGCTCTGGATAAAGCCACATTCTGACTTCATGACAAATGAAGCATTAGTTGATATGGTAATATTTGATTTTTACTTGCACTACTAGAAGCAAACCGCCCCGCAGCATACTCAGCATGTGACATTATCCACACTCAGGATTGAGAAATGAAGAGAAATCAAACACAGTGCCCCAGTAGGAACCTGAACATTTTAAGCCATGGTTTAAAATATCATGTCAAATCATAATGTGTTGTAATAAATCAAAGGAATTCAATGGGTTTCGTGGTGGATAAGCTCCTATATCAGTATGTGTGGGGAAGATGACGAGAAGAGCAACTCAGTTTGATGGCAGACGTAAATGTGTCTTATTATTCCGACCAGTTAAATGAAGGGGAATTTTATTGTTCTTTTGAGGTAACCTTTGCAAACTGGTCTCCTAGCTCAGGCCCCACTGACACAGTTTGAGAGTGGCACTCATACTGAGCGCCTTGTGTGGGTTTGGGGGTTGGTGGGTCATGGATCTAACCATTCTGACACTTTTAAGGGGGTAAAAATTTTCTCTTGAAAATGTAAAAAGGTTTTGTTTTGCATCTTTTAATTGAAAAATCGGTGCCTGCTGTGAAATGAAATGTATTGGTTTAATTTGGGATCTAATGAGATAGGACAAGAAAAAATGGATAATGAGTGTCTACAGTGTGCACACAGACTTGCCTCATTCGCTTTGAGTCCATAAATTCAAATCTGGTGCTACCAATTACTTTTACATGTCTAATAATTTGTTCAATTGAATCAACTTGTGTGTCGTTCAGTGTCACAGGATCGCAGTATGCACTTCATGTGATACAGAGTGTGCAAGCAGCAACAACTAATAGGCCAAAGAAAACATTCCACAGAAATAAAGATTAGAGTCCGGTTGTTAAAACAATAAGGAACTCTGAATGTGTCTTGGAAAATTTCACTAATATGGATCCACAACGCACTTGTCAAGATAGAGCAGACCACAAAAACTCAGACCAGGCAAGACTTACATAAATAAAAAAGATAGCGAAAAGAACAAATAAGAGCTGACATGTTCCGGAATAAAAGCACAAGTGTCCCTTAACAATAAGGTGAACTCTCCACAAAGAGAGCTTTCATGGCCAAGCAGCCTTTGATTAAATAAAACAACACATACAACATTTGCCTAAAGGACCAAGAGATTCTCCAAACATCTGGAAGAAGACACATGTGGAAGATGCAACTAAAAGTGAACTTTGTCCTTAACAAAAAGTTTGCAGAGAAGATTAAGAGAACTTAATCTACAAACAACGTACATTTTTTCTCATGACCATGACCACATGCATACGTTGTTTTTCGTTCACTTTTTTGCTTGTTTCACATAATTTTTTTAAATCTTCATAGTTGTTGGGATTATCTGTTGATCAAATCCAGCAAATAAAATGTCCATTTAAATCCAACATTTTTGTTAAAAAAAAATGTGAAAAGATGGCAACGTTTTCAGAGAAATGTAGTTTTGATTGGACCTTTTTCCATAAATAGATCACTTTTGCATTTTATTAGTGACCTGGAATCTTTATTTTACTCTTAGTATGACAAATACCGTGGTTAGGTATAAACCAGGCATCTTACTGGTGACCTCATTGATCACAACTTCACATGTTGCTCTACAATTGATCAATGTATCACTAAGCTCCCACCACTTCCTTTCTCGTGAGGATGTAAGGTTAATTCACAATATAAATCAGCAGAGACCTGATATTAAACTTGTCAGGCACGTGCAGAGGGGGGTGCTAAGGGGGCTTGAGCACCTGCCCCTTTTTCTCCATGATCCCAATGTGCTCTTTTGGTCCTTTTTTTTTTCTTTTTTTCTTTTAATTTTAATTTTTTTGATTTGACACATGTACTGAAATTGTTATTATCATATTTTTTTTTTTTTTGCAATAAAAACAACACAATAAGGCCTCTGGTCACACTAAAAGGTTGCATTGTGCCCTTGTATGCATTTTTCACAGTTTAATTCTGTAAAGACTAAATATGTCTGGTGGTCCAGCTCTGATTTACATATTTAGCTAAATTGCAGGTTTGAGTGTTGTAATACTTTCCTATAATAAAATAGACCTGCAGAAAGAAATTACTAATAAAATATTTTACATATGCATAGTTCTATGTTCTATGTAGAGATTTTCCTTAGCTTTGATTGTATGTCTCACAATTTTGTAATTTATCATTGTTCATTAAACTTTGGAAGCTATGTGACTTTGTTAATATTCTGTCCTAAAATGTGATTAGATGTGCCCTTTTTTTTGAGCACCTGCCCCTTTAGTGGTCTCTGCACAGCCCTGAAACTTGTGAACATAAAGTAAGCAATATGAGCTGGTTAAAAACAAAAAAAGGTGAGCAGCATTACTGCTGTTTAGTTTAAAAAAAATCCTTAAACACAACAGACTCACAATTATTCGGGATTCAAAGAAAAATGGAACAGTAGAACCAACCCACTGAAAGAATGTCGTGCACCATGCAGCACTACAGTCAATGATGATTGATTACCCTGTCGCGTTCTCATAACTGCACTCATTATTTCTTCCAGTTCTTCTCTTACTTGGAACAGCACAAAGTCAACTACTTCACAAGTTATCCTCGCTTTATAGGAAAATAACATCTATTTAAAGGTAGAAATGAGTTCTCTTCAAGCCAGGCAGTCGTCACTTTAATATGCCTTGCTAAAATTCCTGTGTATCAGTACATAGTCTGTGGTCTTTTATTTGCTCCATCTCTGTTTTTTGCAGATAAAAAAATGTTTATTCGTCAGGCAAAGGCATGGATGCCTCAAATCTCACTTCCTGTGCTATCTGAACCACTGACAGTCTTTTTTTAACACTCACGTGAGAGCAAAGAGTTACACAAAGACAATAAGGTCCATGACAGGATATGAATAACGCTCTCCTCTTTTCTAATGTTGTACTCTTTTTTTAACTTTGTTTTCTTTTTTATTCAACCTTTATCTTTTTATGCATAAACAACGTTACAAATGCTGTCCTGTGGTGCCTCAGTACAAAGTTTGCCCATAGTCTTACCATCAGCAGTTGGGACGGTAATTACCTACTCACTGGAGGCAGAACTAGTGTGTTGAGAGCTGGAAAACGGCAGTCTGGATGAATGGAGTGGGATGGGGTGAAGGCAGCACAGTGGGAGACTTTACGCAGACCTCTGTTACAACTGTATTACCACTCCATCTGCTTCATTTGGCAAGCGGGAAGCCCAATATGTTCTTCCTCTCTTGAAGAACCGTTATTGGTTGACAGAAAACTAATGTAGGCAAGCATTGAGTTTGAAAGAGTTTGGCTGCTCTTTGGAGATTCTTTCAGGGGCTCGACCGGCCCCTGTTGCAGCAGGAAGGGGTCTGAGTCCAGAACTGAGCCCTTTGCTGCATGTTTCCACCTCTTTTTGACCGCTTTGCTGTCTGATACGGTCATAAAGTTGTTTTTTTCAGTTATAAAACATAGATTATTATCAATTCAGTTATTCTACGCTTATTTCTTCCAAAATTGCATATTACTGCCTGGTGATGATATGTAATAGTGAGAAGCATTGATCACCAACCTACAGTATCATGGACAGGTGGTGGGATTTGTCATGTGGATGGTTGGTGGGCTGACAGAAGGTGTCGCTGCATTCTGACACAGTCAGTATAAAAGTCAACTACATACAGATTCTCTGAATTTGTGATATGAAACAACTGCAATCCATGGTGTTTGTACAAATTCACACAATATGGAAGATACCTTTTCTTTGTGAATAGATGTCGACTTAATGGCAACTTTTAAAGCTGGAGTAATCAGAAAATGAAAATGATTCCTCCCAAATTTCTGTAAAGAAGGTAAAGTCATTTCAAAGCCGCTTCTTCAATTTACTTGAATGCATGTACAAATATGTTTAAGCATGAAAGGTTTAGGACAGATTCTTAACTGAGATATTTGAATAAGGTTGGCATTTAGATGCATTTAATTGTCTTGGGAGGTAGACTTGGGTTAAGGAAACCCAAGAACAAAGTGTTGAAGCGGGTAAAATCCATTGAAAGGGCAACTAGTAAATGAATGAAGCTTTTCTCTATTGTTTTCATCCATTTATCACTTTTTCCAAGTCCAATTTGGGCTATCAATGACGACAAAGGAGATCACAGAGTGGTGAACCCTGCCTCTTCTGTGTCATTTGCTCTTGACCAGGCCATTGGGCCCAATTTTCCCTGTCAGGCTCTGCTGCCTCCAGTACAGGCCACCAAGCACTTCAAAACCAATGTTAATTTAATCTACCTCGCCAGCTCAAGCACAGGAGTTCGTTCCTCAGAGCTCGAAAAACTACTCACGCTCCAAAGACCCACTCTAATACCTTTGTGTCCGATGAGAGCTCATGTCTAGGCAGCTGAGTTTTTTTTATTTTTTGTCCACTCAATGTATAGTGGCAAAAAAAAACTTACTTGTACAGTGGTGCTAAACCAGCCAGATGAAATCTCCATGGATGCCTCTCTCATTTCATGATGTCTCACTGAACGTTATGAAATGTCCTGAATGGTCGGATGTAGGGCCATGTGGTGAAAAATAGGACTGAGTCGGCTAATAAATGCAGGATTGACATGTGTGGTACTTTAATAATAGGTGACAGGCATTTGCACAGAAGGCACAGCCATAAGTGGATTAAAGAGGTTTTTGTTACAATTCCCGGCATATTTTGAATCACAAGAAGGGCACAGGGGACACTGAGTGAATGTAGACAAAATACACTGCACATAATACATGTTTCTGTAGGCTTCAGTAGAGTCCTTTTGGATTAATTGAATGCATCTGAATTCAAAAGAAGAGAGGGCTGTTTAAACTCCACAATTTTAATCAGCCAAAGCCTTGCAAATTGATGTTTAATGGCAAAGAAAATAATAAAACATCTATTAGCTACTTATAACTAAAAGCCTGAGGATGAGCCAAAACAAACCGGATTCAATCTACGAAAGAAAATAAAGACATGGATGAAATATCTTCTTTAAAATTTAGGGAAATTGGTGACCAAAAAAAAGGCTTCCATAATGAAATCAAGGAGTTTAGGCAGGAGACAAACGTTAGGAAATGTAACCAGTTAACTTATTGGCCAGGACTGCTGACCCAGAAGGATCCCTCAAGGAAAAAGTCGAGATAATGAGAGTTCAAATAGATCAACTTTATCATCGGACTAATCGAATGGAAGAAAAAAGAAAACATAAATTGTTTGATTTATTTGTAATACAAGTTTAAACTCCGGGAACAAGTCTCGTGAGCAACTGGGAGCGCCCATTTAACCCTTTAGTCGCTGTCCGTGGTCCTGAAAGCTCAGCACCACGGACAGCTCCAGCCTCAGCGGTCCGATCCTGGGGGAGCTCTTATCCATAACAAACATAGGATGCTGTGCTGGGTTTATACAGATGGATGAGGTTATAGTTAACAGCATGCCCATGAGATACCCCGAAGAAAATCTGGACTTAACGGTCACACTGCATCGAGAACAGTAAAGAAATTCCTCAAAAAACAAACGCACACGCACTGAAAGGGATTGCCACCATCTATTTTGGCTCTCAGTGTGCTCAGCCAACCTATCCTTTAGGGTTTCCTGCTAACTAGACAAAGAAAGCCGGCCGACAAAAAGCCACTTCAGCTGCTAAAACCACTTGGATATTTTGAATAGCCTACAAACTTACGAGTTCCATCAAAGCGCGTCGCAATAGTGTCCAGAAACGTGTTCTGTGGGGCCAGTAATCCCTTCATCACAGGCATTTTCTCTGCTCGGGGTCGAAGTCCCCATCAAAGTTAGTGGAGAGGCGGTGCGAGTCGTCCAAAGGCGCGAGGTGCTTCCCATTCAAAGGCTGCGAGGCTCTCTGAAAGCGGCAGACATCCAGTCAACTCAGCACTATAGGCGAAACCCTGGCTGGCGACGCGCGCACGCGATGCGCGCACCCCTGCGTCTGTCGCGTGCGGTACAGGGGGGGGGCAGCAGGGGAGCGGGGGTGGGAGACGAAGCCCACAGGTGTAGCTCAGGTAACAAGGGACGGGGTGAAAGACGCTGTCAGCGGATGCGTTATTACGCGTGCGTCTGTGCTCTGCGCGCGCGGCGGTGGGGATCATCAATCACTTCCAGAAACAACTGTAAGGAAAAAAAAGAGCCAATACGCATAAACGAGAGAGAACATTAGCTTGTGTTAACAACTTCCTTTACTTTCTGTTCTTCTCCATAAATGAGCTCTCGGTGTGTTGTCATGGCAGTGTCAGAGTGACTCGTGCATTCACCTGAGTGTAGAGTCTGAGAAAAAGGAATATGGGATTTTTTTTTTCATGCATCAAACGTATATTGGAGTAGCCATCAACGCACCTTTTTGGTTGATAAGATGCAACGAATTTCTGTTGTGTACGCGCTACTTACTCCCATCTGTAGCAGCACAACTGGACACAGAAAGGATTTGTTATTGGTTTTTAGCCCCCTCTAGTGGTCAAATCCTGGAACGACGCTGCTTTTGGGAACTCAAAAAGGAAGATATCTTTTGCATTCAGCGCCCTCGTGTGAATAGTAAAGCAAAACCCAGATTCCCCTTTCTCCTGCCTAAAACCACATACAGCCTTCAGAGAATGGACAGTTAGGATTGGTGGTCAAGACTGCTGAATGAGTATAATGTAATGAGGAATGCACCTGGGAGTAAAGGTAACTCAAAGTAGTTGGATAAAATCACAAGGCTTTCCAGTTTTCCCAAATGCAAACTTATTTAAGGAGTAAATGCTCAGCTGTTTGTCGCGTAAGTGCAAACTTTTTTTTACATTTCACAATCTCCAAAAAAAAACAAAAAACAGAGACGCAGGCGTTTTGACACATACAGCGGTAAGAATTACTGACAGATGCAGTAACGTGTTGAGGAAATGTTTTTCCACTAAACACATCAATGTTGGGCAGAATTTTCTGAGGCTGACACTTCTATGTGAACCGAGATTTTAAAGTTGATTTGTCCCCTTAACCCTTTTTTTAAATTGAAAAAAATCACATAATTTTGAACCCTTTACTAGACTGGCATGTACAAGATTTTTTTTAATTTTCCTTCTTTTTTCTTTAAATTTCTGACGGCCTCAGACAGCCCTGTCTACCTAACACTCTCAGAAAAAAATTACAGAAGTAGTGCCACACCTGGGACCCTTTTTTAAGCTTTATGGATTCAAAGGTGGAATTGATTTTCACTTGAAGGGCTAAGTCATTTTTAGCCCAAATAAATTGTGCAAATGACCAAAAGGAGCAGATTTGTTTACAATACATGTATGTGCTTGTGTGTGTTGTGTGTGTATGTGTGTGTGTCTATGTGTGTGCACAAATGCCCTGATTCGGCGTGAAAATATATTTTTCTACTAATATTTTAATATGGGGTTTTCTCTTTACTGTTTTTTCCTGAGTAAAATGTATACTTAGACTATTTCCTCTGTAAAACATGTTTAAATAGGCTCTAAAAGCGTCTGTTGTTTTAGCAGACCAGAGTTATAAATCTAAAAGGATGGTGAGATATACAAGTAATTCCATAAGAAAGTCTCACCAAGATATCAGGCATGTGCTCTTGCTAATCCCAGCCCAAAGTCAAAAGTGCGTTTTCTCCTGCAAAACAACAAAGTTTGTTCAGTTTGTTGCCTTACCAAGCTGGCACAAGACACCGAACCTTCGGAAATTTCACGCACAGAGAACATGCTTATGTGCACGCAGAAGCCGACAGACATGCCAAACTCCATTCTAGGTCAATCACATTACCAAACAGTGAAAGCCAAGCGCTGCCTCCCACACAGATCCCCCACACAAGTTACTCTTACGGTGGTGTGGATAAAGTGTAGTCATGAAGTGCTCCGAGGCTCACTGCGGTGAATCACGTATCACCTGGGTGACTCCAGATAGGCTTACAAACTGTACGAGCATTCACACAAACGCACGCAGGACACACGGTAAGACAAATGTGACTCATGTCTCTAAGGTCACTTCCATAAACGTGACGGTTAATGAAATTAAAAGGGACAGCCAACACACTGGGATGTTTCATCTGAGTGATTAAGGACTTGAGAATTCATTTAATTCCAAATCACTGCATCTAAACGTGTGGATGTGTACATCAGAATTCACATTAAATTCCTTAAAGCAGAGACTTTAACAGAAACTTTCTTAAAAATACACAAATTGGATGTTCTTCCACTCCAGTCTTGGTTCATAATCATAAAGTTATCAATCACCAAACACTCCGTTGATCAAATATGTGCATGTATTTTAAGCTTTCTAAACATAGAACAAGACTGGAATTGAATTTTATAAGAGAAAAATAAGTGACTAGTGATGCTGCCGTCATTTTTCATACGCTTGCTTTATTCCAAAAGGGAAAGGTCAATACTTCCATCTGTAGAGATTTTTTGTTAGCATCTAAATATGGCAAAGATTCAGTCCTCCGTTTAAAGTGATGGTTTAGCAGAGAACACGATTCCATTTGGGTGCTCAACTGTGGCCTGATAGCATCATATAATAGTACTGTGTACAACTACTATGATAAATTTGAACATCTCCTTTGAAAAAAGTATTTAAGATTATTTTTCTTCTTTTTCTTGTCACCTTAACACCACTAGGGGTCACCAGAATTAAAATGTTTTAACTCTTGGTTGTCACCGACTAGGACAAAATGTAGATTTCAAGTGCTATAAACTATAGAACAGCAATGAATACCCTTTTCTGTCCATGTATGAGCTGAAATATAAAAAAATCTATGTTAAAAAAGAGCTCTATCACAATAACTGGTAATGCTTATTTATATTTTCCATTAAATAGCTTGTTACGTGAATGGTAATCATGGTAGTTTTTACCCAAAGGTATTTGGGCTTTGATGAGTATAATTTTAAATATAAACTAACTCTAAAGAGTCTCTTGTAGAGTTTCAAAGTTACATAGGACATGTATGTTTTTTCTTTTTGGTCAAATTATGTTTAAATCCATTGCAAAAAATGGTTCCCTGTCCTATTTTTGTGAACTTTACAAATAATAAAAAAAAACAGATTTCAGGGAAATTTTGGGGAATAAATATGATGCAGTCATGTTAAGTCACTGCAACTTAACTGGTTAGATATTTACTTTTAGATACAGATTTAGCCTCTAGATTTAGTTTCAGCACAAAAAAAAAAAATTCTGAAACATGACGCGAATAATTTTCAATATGATCAGACAGAAAGTGGGCTGTATCATTACAATAATAGAGTACATCAACACACGTTCATAAAGTATCAACACTCCCAATGAAGCAAAAATACAAGCAATTATGAAAATATCAGGTAACACCGGACCAGTGTGATCCCTTTTTAACTCTTGTTTACATATCCTGTCCATTGGATTTTATAAGGTTTTTTGCCCTAGTCTCAAACAAAGGCTCAAATATTCTTTTCAGCCCTTCACACAAAACACATTCATCGATTTTTCAATCAAACAGGTAAGGAGGACACTGTGATGCATCTGATCCTGAGCTTGCCACCTTATCTGAAACCTGAAAATCTCAGAATGTAAACCTCTTTTGTTTGAAACTTCTATTATGTATACATACATCAATCCCTCCTTAACCCAAGGCTATGAATTCCTCAGACAGTATTGAATAAACTCTGATACATTAACGGACTGAGGGACCTGCACACACCCAAGATTATCAGAAACCTGAGGAGAAACAGTCGCCCTTTAAGCCGGGTTCTGGCACAATGCCAGTGATAAGCAGCCTTGTACTGATATCTAATATGTTTGCAGACAGACTTTTCTGGGTTAAGATGTTTCAGATTAAACACTTGGTTGGTCTATATTGGTATAAGTGCCAAATAAAAGCCGTACGCTCAAAATCATGGCCCTGTGACCTATTTATGTATGTAATCCACTGGTTCATCCACTGGTTTATTAACCTGATAGATCTGCTTAACCGGTGGGCAAGTAGCATGTAAAGATGTGTTTAGTTTAGAGACTTTTCAATTGATTGTGACATTGCATATCATATTTATTTGTAGAGTAACTGATCCACATCTGGGCGGCCAAATTTTTCTTCTTAAATATGGCTATAGTCGATCAAATGGACAAGCCCAATGTGCAGACACTTCAAAATGTTCAGTATCGGTGTGCAAGAGCACTTCGGATCGGACCGTGAGTGAGAGCAGGAGAAACAAAACGTGCAGCCATGGGTATTGTCGATCCATTTCCCCCTGAAACGCGCCGGTGTGATGCCTCCACCCGTCTAACGGCTGCAGGCTCACTAACCATATCATGAGTTTATAATAACCACATCACATCCATGGCGAATGAGGTGGAATGAAAATCTAACCTAATTTGGAGAGATACACGGCTGTGTAAGTAGTAGGGTGTCCCCTGAGATTGGGGCTCCGACTGAGGGAGCCGCGCGGCGTGCCGGTAGCATGCTCTGTGAGCGTGTAATGGCCCTAATTACCATTTAGCATGCCAGCCTCATTGACGACACATCGAGCCGGTGATAAAATAGTAGAGCGAGAGGTGACCGAGGGTGAGCAGTGTGATCATATGAGAGCTGACAGACACCAGGAAAAAGCAGAATGGTGAAAGATTAGTCGGTGAACTTACACAGAAACAGACCCACAGGTGCAAGTTAGATAATGCCAACACACATACGGGCTGGTATGGTGTATCTAACCCAGATGAGTGACATCTTTCTCTCTGAATTAGCTACGATGAGTGATGTGTAACCAGCCGTGATTCGTACTGGCTGGGGAGATGGCTAATTCACTTTGTTTAATTAGTCAAAAGTATTAGAGCATAGACGGTTCTCTCTCCTCAGTCGTGCACTTGCCTTGCTTTGCATCCACCCACGTGCATGCTCGTGGCAAAGACAGACCTGTAATCACACCGGGGTAGCACTTCCAAGAAGACGAGTCTTTGAATCTTATCTGCCAGAATAAACGAACTGACTCTTCCTCTTTCTTCTCTCTCTCTCTCTTACACACACACACGCAGGCGACACTTGACTTTGACACCCTGTCAGACGTCTTCGGCAGCGTTTAAGGACGACAGAGTGGGAAAGGTGTGCTGGAACTTGGCTGGAACTTGAGGTTTCTGCAAACAGGACAGAGGACGTGCTGATTCCTGTGCGACAATATCCATCTACAGCAGGTACAGTGAAGGAATGTTATCCCTCTGTGTCTTTTTTTTTTTATCTGGGGAGCCCTGCTTATGTTTCAAAGTATGACTGAGAAGGTCAGAGATCAAGAGGTTTTCAGACTATCATTTCATGTCATAATATTTTCTATTAGAGAGTGATGTAAGGATGTTCTTCAGATGTATTAACAAGTTGAGTCCTATTGTGCTGTACAGTTCAACACAATTAGTATAATCCACCAGAGTGGATATACACTGGATCCATTAAAGAATGCAAACACAACTTTACGACACTATATTAAAGAAGTAGATATTAAGCAAAAGTATTTAAAAATATTTTGTGTCCTAATTTCTGTACAACCCAGTTTCTGTGTAGTTAGACAGTCTTGGCCGCTTGGAGGCGAAATTCGTATTTTTAACATTGTAAACACGAACCATGGACATTAGCGTTCAAAAGTTAATATGAATCAAACACAGCCACCTTGTCCTGCTCCACTTTGTTACCATGGATAGCTCTAACACCCTAAAGACAGTAATAAGTGCGTGCACAGCATGCGGCAGAACATAATAAATAGATTTATGCGCAATTGTCACATTTAATACATTTACGGAGCGCGCTGGTGAATTCATTATTACGCCATATGGTAATGCATCTGGGTCTGTGTATATCCGAAACACTGTGTGTGTGTGTGTGTGCCTGTGTGTGTGTGTGTGATGGACTGAGAGGGATGGGTGGGGGTCTCTCTCCCTCTCTCTTCCCCGCGTGCGCACAGCGCTTTGAAGTGTAACCAACAACTGCTGTCCCGGAGTCAACGGTGAAGCCTATTGGCAGGAGATTCACTCCGCGCATTGTTCTCTCCGCGGCTCGATCCACGGATGCAGCATGTCCCGGCGTTCCGGGTAGACGATGGGGAGGTCGCTCTGAACTTGTGCTTAGGTCAGGTAATCGTTCCGGGAAAAAGCGAAGCGCATCGGGGAACGAGGAAGGGGCAGAAGTACTCATTCAGTAAGCCGGAGCTCGTGCTTACGGTAAGCCACCCGTTATAATAAAGAAGGAGACGGACCCACGCGTGTAAACAGCAGGACGCCGACCAGGGGGATCGGCTCCTCAGCTGGGGATCAGATGAGAGGAGAACAAAACACATGGATGCGTTCGCCGTGCGTAGAGCTGGGCTGCTGATGCGTGATAGCATGTCGGGGCGTGCACAAACAGGTTGGTTTTCGCGTCGATAGAAAACTTAACCAGAGCCAGACGTGGGACTATACGTTTCGAGCTCCACGAAATGAGCCCAACTGTCTCCGTGGGCGGCGTGCATGCTGAGGACAGCTGTCTTATTACCGGAGACTGACGCGGTAGCTTTCACTGGACATGATCTGGATTTAGGGTTATCCTCATCGTGGCATCTGGATGAAGGTCAGACATATTAACGAGGCGGATATTTTTCAGATCTAATTATTTGTTGGTGTAGAATTGCACTTTCCAATTCAGACTTTTGTGGAAAACAGAAGTGGAATGACTTTCTTTTAGGCTTTCTGGACACCTGATGGGCAACAGAATATACCGTTGTGTGCATGGATACTTGATCATTTTAAGCATAATGATGAAATAACATCATATTTCATGTGCCAGAAGTTAATTTAAAATATATATATATTTTTTTATAAAGGTATATGATAATCTCATTCAGAGCTGATCAACACAGAACACCGTCCTACTGTGGGAATTCTACCCTGTCTGACTATTGATCTACTATATCTCTATCTATATTAGTGTGAGACCACAGATGGATCCTCAATGTAATGAAATCAAGAAAACTGAGGGCCGTGATCCAACTTCCGACCCTCGACCCCCTCCCGTAAAGCTGGCCCGACTGGAACAGCATGAGATGGGACCCTCGACCCCGGAGAGGAGCAGACAGGGGAGTCCCGTGGCCAAAAACCTCGGCCTGACCCAGAAACCCACCGCGGCAAGGCCACAAGGCAAGAGCTGGCATACAAAAGGTACACGGGTCTGTGTGTTCGCAGAATATGAGCCAAGGATCTGGCTTTTTCCTAACAATAGACTAAATATACTCGATTGTGATTGCAGTTCCTTGCTGTCTGATTAAGGGAGATGTCCCATTATAATTGTACACTAAATTCCTGTTTGATTTGGTGAAATCCGACCATGGTACTTTATTCTGACTAAAATGACATCAGACATGATAATACAAGTCATAATTAGTCTGTAGGCTGATGAAGTACTAATGATTGCATTCCTTAATTGAATGTTTGCCTGTCATTCCAGGAAGCCTGCTACCAGTCTTCTGTGTGGTAGAGCCCAGAGAAAGTCCTTTGGAGATGGAAAGAAGAGAAGAACATGCTGAGTTTGTGCTGGTGAAGAGGGATCTGCTGTTTAATCAGCTGATAGAAATGGCCCTACTGACACTGGGGTATTCTCACAGCTCTGCAGCACAGGCTAAAGGTATAAATAACCCCCAATGCACGGAAACTAGAGGTGAAATTGGACATCTTCAGACGTTTTCCATTCTGGTCGTGTGTCTTTCAGGTCTGATCCAGGTAGGCAGGTGGAATCCTGTGCCTCTGTCCTGTGTAACAGACGCTCCAGATGCAACAGTTGCTGACATGCTGCAGGATGTTCACCACGTTGTCACCCTTAAAATCCAGCTGCACAGGTAAATAACACATCGTGTTTATACACATAGACCATAGATTATAGTGTACTTTCGTTTTGCACTCTCTTGAATTTACCATTATATTTGTTCTTTGTAGCAGAAAAAGCCAGTTAGCATGCCTCTTTTCTTCAGAAGACATAAATTAAAATCAGAAGACACACAGGTTTTTAGATTAATAATAGCAGTATTTATGTGCACAGTGCCTGTGTAGTGACAGTGATTTAGTGTGAACAATACCAGGACCCTGAAAAACAAACAAACATTTGTTACACTACCCAACATCCCCAGTGACCTTGCTGCAGAAAAGATTGAGTCGCTGAGAAATGCATGAGCTTTTTTGTCTTTATTTGCACCTGTGAAGATGTGGCTGCCGGAGTTATATACTGATCCTGGACAAGCCCCCCCCCCACCCCTAATTTACACCTGAACCAGTCTTAAGGGCCGCAAGTGATTAGGAAAATAAGGACTTCATTCAGAATTTGTCATTTATAACAATAATATGACTACAATGTCTTTTTATTCTAAAATGAGATTTCGTCGTACAACCCAGAATTTCTGGAAAACTGTGTGTTATTACATTTATGAATGAGACAATGCATGCAGGTCTACTCTTTATATTATTTAGGTCTAGAATTAAAAATTGAACAGACATGCCGAGTTGTTTCTTGGACTGGATAATGGAATTCGTACAAACGCAGCAAGTAAATAGAGTTGGCAAAAGGAAGAATGGATGTAATGATTGTAGGTTTTCTGCCAAGGTTAAAAGGTTTTTGTGAAAATAATAGCATAGTCTTTTATACTTCTGTGATACAAGCTTTATGCAGTCTTATCTAATAATCCCGTCAGGATCTTAGAAATAATCTCACAGAGCCACAATGCCAGATGTCCTAAACCATATGAAGATGGAACGCCGTTACGCTCGAGTATGCCTTTAAAATGTAAATATACTACATTTGAGTCTTTTTCTTTTTAATATACACAGCTATCCCAAATTAGAGGATTTGCCAGCAGAGCAGTGGAGTCATTCCACAGTGAGAAATGCTCTAAAAGAGCTCCTCAAGGACATGAACCAGAGCTCTCTGGCCAAGGAATGTCCACTATCACAGGTACAGCGCACACATAGAGCAAGCATACGAAAAATAAAAAATAAAAGAGAAGACAATTGGCCTTTCAAGTCTTGTATGTCTAAGCATGTGTGTGCGTGTCTGTGTGTGTGTCTCTGTGCAAGCATGTGGCCCAATAGAAATACAGGAAGTCCTGATGCTGGGGTAGATATGCTGTGGGGGTAGAACGCCGAGAAGAAGATAAAAAGAGATTGCTATCTCTTAAAAAGCCCCACTGCCTCGCTTGCTGTGCCTGTCAAACTAAAACCCATCTACCTGTCTGTCCTTCGGCCTGGCCAGCTACGCCTGTCTGTCTCACACTAGCTGCATCGTATTCAGCTTTGTCTGCTGGTTTGAGCAGTGCGTGCATTTAGTCTGCCAATGACACAACAGACACAATCATTTCATTCATCATGCAAAGATTGGGAGAAGTCTCCAAATAAATATTCATGATCATCAGCTTAGTCCATGTGCTATTCTGCCTGAAGGAGCCGAGGACATTAACAGTTTGAAGAACAGAAAATGCACATTGCCTCTCCTTAAAATTCATACATTCTCTGCTTTGTTAATGCGATCCAAGCTGGTCCTTCCTCCCCTATCGCTCTTATCAGTCCCTTAACACCCCCTCCCACCTCTCTTGTTTGTGGGAAGCAGATTAAAATAAATATGAGAAGATGAAAGGTGTAATCAGATGTAAAGATTGCACAGGATGGTCTACAGGGAAAAAAAAAATGTATGAGTGTGTGTGTTTGTCAGTGAGTGAGAGACAGGCAAACTCTCTGATGACCTCTGGTGTTTGATTACACACACACGCGTTTGCGCACACACACACGCATGCATGCACACAGTTCACACACTGACACACCCATCTGTCTTTATTATCCTATTTACCTGGGGGTCTTTTTAATAACACAGATCTGAGTTCATTAATATCAGATGTGTGAACAGCTGAGACACCCAGGCCGCCCATAGCAGGCGCACGGAAAATGTAATGAATTTCTATTGTCTTTCCCCCTCTGTTTCAGAGCATGATATCATCTATTGTAAATAGCACTTACTATGCAAATGTCTCAGCCGCCAAGTGTCATGAGTTTGGTCGATGGTACAAGCACTTCAAGAGGTCCAAGTGCTTCAAGGGTGAGAGATTTTAATCACTTATGTAATCATCAAATGTGCATTTCACATTTTTACTGCCCAAATGTCCCAAATCAATTATTTGTGTTAGCTCTGCTTAAGATTATGTAACATTCTCTTCCATCACATTTATAATACAAGAGGATAAACACATGCTTTTTATTTGATCAGATTATAAGACACAACAGTGACTAGAGAAAGTAAACCAACCCTCTGGATTGACCTGTATTAATTCAGGAATTTGGTCAGATTCGGAACAAATGTGAATATATCCTATCTAATGTTAAAACTGACTTTACTGCTCTTGTCCGTCAAACATGCAATCCAAGCATCCAAATGTCAGTAAATCTAAGTACAGTCATGTTTAATGAAATAATAATAAAAATGATGACACGTGTTAGGAGGCACCAAACCTGCAGGTCAGTCAATAAAAAAGATTGGAGGAGTGTGTGTTAGAACTACGTCGACAAATAAAAAACAGTCACGCGTTTTAAATTTGTTAGTCACATTAAGCGTCTGCTGATATGAACCATGCCTCACAAATCAAATGTATCACCTGGATGGAGTTACAAAGTTAAAAATGGTCATTTGTGCTTACGCAAAAATTGTAACTTGTATGAGTTTTTAGAGAGAAAGTAGAGAAGTTTGGTGCTAGAGCTTGGACAACCTGAGAGACATGAGAAAACTTTAAGAAGGCCAAATCATAACACATTTTGCGGGTTTGTTTACAATATCATTAGGGAAGGCAACGTTTCAAAGATAAAGCTAAATTAGCTGACCTTATCCCAGCAATCAGCAGTGACGGGTTCCTCTGTGCAGCTGCTTAGCGTTCTCAATATTACAATAACTGATGCTTACTGAAGCTATCACAGGATAGATAAGCATTTTTTCAAAACCCTTCTTATTCTATGGCAAGAAAATCCCTATCTGTGGTGGTGGCTCAATCATGCTTTGGACCTGACTTTGGCCACTGGCATGGCCACTGATTGGAGAACAGATTCCATTGCTGATTAAGTCATTCTGAAGTGAAATATGCAGATTTTAACACAGCTGCAGACAAAAAGAATAATTTGAAAAATCAATGATCCAAAGTAAATGTAAAAATGCGTAAACTTAATTGCAAATCTGGATTTAGACCTTAAAGAGCAGCATGTGCAAGATGATCAAAGCCTAAAATTGCCAATAAACTTCCCAAAAAAGAACTGCAAGGAACTTTTTTTACATGTTGTTAAACTGCAAAAAATAGATATAAGTACAGAGAATGCACATTATACAACATTTACTACTCTCTTTTTTGTGTTAAGGATGTCTGTACAAAAAGTAGCCTTGGAAAAAAACACCATTAAAGATGTGATCATTAAGGCATGCATCATAGTTTCACAGAGGAGGCTTTAGGTCTTCCATTTTGGCAGCGCTGAACACTACTATTAAGATGTCTTGTAGAGACATTAGACTGCAAGCTAAATGGTTCGGGCAGAACATTGGCACCGTGGCAAAAGGCCACCGTGTTCAAACGTCACTGTATATCAACATGGAAGCATAAACCCAAATGCACATAGGAGAGTGCATCGTGACGGATCATGGACAACTTGTTAGCGTCAAAACAATGACAATTCCCCATGTTCATGGGTATATTTTACAGGATAACGCAAAAGTATCTCACTCCATGCTGCTCGGTAGAACTCATTTTTGCAGCAAGACAGTGACCTCTGATCTTTCAGAATAGTTTCAAACGGAGCGCTCGGCTTCACTAGACAGAGATGTCCAGCACAGCTTGTGAGCTCAAGAACTTTATATTTTTCTGTACTTGCGAAGAGATTTGTTGAGAATTTACAATAAAACAGAGGTTATTCTAAAGAGTTTTTATGCTGGATTTTGCCACTGCACAGTTGATATTAATAACTGTAATTTTGGAGCAAGACTGCTGGTGGAACAAAGAGACAGAGCAATGTTATTCTTTGAACTTTCATTTTTCCAAGGTTTTTCAGATGTTTACCCATCATCAGTTAAACTCATAAGTTTATTTCAATTTCTTCAGGAATAACTTAGTTTGGAGTTGTGTTATTGGGGGCAAGTGTCCGAGTCCAGAAAATGAAGCATATGATTTAAGCATTCAGAATGTTTTTTTAATTCAAATTAAAATATTACATTTGCAATATTAAAATATTATCAGGAGTTCATTTGTTTTCTTTCCTTCTCCTTCACCAGAGAATGACCGCTTTTCGGAGCAGTCCCCGCACATCACCCTCACCCAGCAGCCGGTCGCAAGTAACCCCCCTGATCAGCCCTCAGCCCTTCTTTTTCCTCGCCCCGCCGTCTCCAGCATTTGCAGCCGCTCGGCCCTCGGTCTGCACACTCCGGGTCTGGTCGCCCAGCCTCTCGGCCCCCAAATGGTCAACCAGCAGCTGGTGATGGCCCAATTTCTCAACCAGCAGTACGCCGTTAGCCGCATGCTAGCCGGCCAGGGTCTGGCTTCCTCGCCCCAGCAGTATCTCAACCACCCCCCGGTGGGCAGAGCTCCCGCCAAGCTGTTCTCCAAAGCCCCCGATCCGCCGCCCTTACAGCAGCAGCAGCAGCAGCAGCAGCAGGCGCAGGGTGGACAGGGGGGAGGCCTGCAGAACCAGACGGCGGCCGGGCCTTCTGTGGGGCCGACCGACGTGCCAAGTGACATTTATCAGTGTGTGAGGGAGGAGCTGAAGCGAGCGGGCATCTCCCAGGCCATCTTCGCCCGCGTGGCCTTTAACAGGACCCAGGTACGGTCAAAATGCCGAACGGCTTGACGGTTATTTGCATTCGTGTTTTCCGGTGTTCTGGTTGTCGGTACGTGCCGGGGGTTGGCACGCTGGCGTGGCCTGTGCCGCAGTGCCCCCCCCACCCTCCCCTCCCCTCGTGCATGTTTGTTAGTGTGTTTGAGTTTGTGTGCGCGTGTGTTTGTGCCAGCTCTCTGCAGCACAAAGCTGGTGCCAGCACTGAAGCAGCTGCTAGGCCAACTAATCACAACCCCTTGGAGAAATGCTGTCTCGCTCTACCTCTTGCTCTATCTGACTGTCCTTCCATCTTGCCACCTCTGGCAACCTCTCTTCTCATTTAGTCTCCAACTCCCATGGTCGATTCATCTTTTTCGACTTCCCCTTTCTTTCTACATTAGTCTTTCTTTATCCTTTTGTATCCATATCTCTCTTTCCTATTGCGTCTGACACTAAAGAGCTATATTATCTCTGTCTCCGTCATCTTGTTTTCCACACTGCATTGACAGAAATAGGGCTCAAAGGACAGGCTGAGCTCTTTGTTATAATTATATTATTATTAGTATCATTATCATTTTCATCACAATAAGCCGAGTTGGTTATTATCCACCCCCATCTATCCCTGTTGGCAAGTCCAAGGTGCTCTGGTGCCAGCCGTACAAGTTGGGCACGATGCCAGCACATCATCTAGAAGTGAAAGACGCATTTGTCATTTGACAATTCATACAAAGCCTACATGGATTTGGAATGTGGGGTTTGCTGAGGGAATCCAATGGTGATCCATGATTTGAATAAGAAGGATGGTTCCTCATATTTTATTTCCCCGCTTGCGTGAAATCTGATTTCTGGTTGGGAAGGAAGCCCTGGATTTTTGCATATGGGGTGCGAATGCTTAAGCGAGCGGATACATCCACCCGGCATAATGCTAGCTGCACAGTAAAACAGCACGCTTACTTCTGACTTTCAACCATCTTTGAAACCCTAAACAAGCAAGATTTTGTCGTTATGCCTCTTTGATTGAAATCCAGAGTCGGATATGGAGAGCGTTTATGAAATTCTTCTAAGCACATAAGAGGTTGACATCATAAACACAATGAAAGAGTTGGGATGTTTGTAGAAAACGTGTATCCCATGTGTGTTGAGAGGCAGCATGCCTTAGATTTGGAAATGTAAACTCTAAGAAACCAAAGAACAGAAAACGCGTGGTTTTAAACTTGACGAAAATGGGTGTTTTCTTTGCTTTGAGGAAATGCTATAGCATAAAAGAAGATGATAAAGCTGAGTGCTTCAGTTAGCATTACGACCGGAAACTGGCTTAAACAAAAGGTAAAGCTGTATTAAAGCGAAATCCAGTACTCTCGGTTTTGTGAGGTGGGATTTTCTTACAATGATCTTCAGAAAAACAACCTGTCTAAGTGTCTAAATGGGTCTGAGATACACATGT